>MU249625.1:619287-832881 GCA_018977245.1 Lethenteron camtschaticum | reverse complement strand
GGACCGGCTGATGGGTTTTGAACCTGCCGCGCTCGGTATGGATTCGCGAGCAATTGCTTGATGAGTCGCTGGGGGCCTTGCGGGGTCGGGCTGCGAAAGGGATGGGGGACCGCTGTCCGGTGGGACGCCGGGAGCCGCTCTCCGGGATGGGTTGCTGATGTGGAGGGAAGGGTTGCACGATCGCTGGCGTCTGGTGGTGCCGTCGTCGTTACGGTACGAGTTGGTTCGGACTCTGCACTCCGAGACTTTGTTACATCTCGGGGTGCAGAAACCTTGTTGACGTTGCAGCGGGACTACTTCTGGCACGGCATGACAACTGATGTCGCCGGGCACATTCGGGCGTGTCCCGAATGTGCCGGCGGAAGCCGCCTAAACACCCATATGTGCCGCCAGTGCAGTCCATACAGGTGTCTCGGATTAACGAGTTGGTAGCGTTGGATATTTTGGGGCCCTTCCCGCCATCCGCTAGGGGGAATAAATTTTTGCTGGTCGGGGTGGAATATCTTCCGCTGGCCGATGGCTTGGCCCTTACCCGACCAGTCGGCGGCGTCTATCACGGACGCGTTCCTGTTCGGATATGTAATGGACAAAGGGGCGCCGGAAAGGTTGCTCACGGACCAAGGGCAGAATTTTTCTTCTAAATTGTTGGCTGAGGTGTGTGCTGCACTGGGAACCAAGAAGGTTCGGACGTCTCCCTACCACCGCAAACGGATGGCATGGTGGAACGGCTTAATCGGACCCTGTCGGCCATGCTATGTCATACGGTTAGCGAAAAGCAGGCTAATTGGGATTTGCATATCCCTGGGGTACTCTCTGCATACCGGATGACGCCTCATGCGTCGACGGGGTATTCACCTTTTTTTTAAATGTACGGCCGCGAGAATGTGCTGCCGGTGGACGTGCAGCTGGGTATGGGGGCGAAGGGTCCTGTTAAGCCTCTCCCCGAGTACATTCAGGACGCTGTTCATCGCGTGGCAGACGCATGGGAGCTGGCCCGATTGGCTACGGCCAAGACCCAGGCCCGGAACGAACGTTGCGCTCGGATGGGGAATCACCCTGG
Organism: Lethenteron camtschaticum; assembly: GCA_018977245.1. Lineage (NCBI taxonomy): Eukaryota > Metazoa > Chordata > Hyperoartia > Petromyzontiformes > Petromyzontidae > Lethenteron > Lethenteron camtschaticum. The sequence goes on along the minus strand of MU249625.1, from coordinate 831,821 downwards.
CGAGTGGGGGACATGGCCTGGCTGCACTGCCCGCAGGTGCGGGCGGGACCTCCCCTAAGTTGCACAAACCATGGCAGGGGCCGGTTGTGCTTATTGAGGTTCCTAGTCCTTAGTCCGCACGTGTTCGGTTCGGATCGCGGCGCTGGTACGTCCATACGTCTCGGTTGAAACCCTACGTGGCCCCGCAGACGGATGCGTCATCTCCTAATGTTGCCTTGCCGGTGTCTGTTGCATCCGACGCGCCTCTGACTTTGCCTGTTCAACCTGCAAGCGCGCCTGTCGTGCCTTCTACAGACGAACCGGCCGTGACACAGACGGATACAGAGAATCCTGCTCCGGGTGGGACTACCACGGTGACGGGGACACTTGACCCCGCTGCCCCTTTAACCCCGCCACGGACGCGATTGCGGGAGACCCCGGCGACGGGTCTCTCTGGGGAACGGACTTTGGTATTGACAGGCCTCCAACAGCGGCGGGCGGTTCCGATCCCGCCGCTCTTAAAACCCTGTCGCGGTCGCGGTCTGTGGGGGGCCGCCTCCCGTTCGGCGGCCGGCGACCCGCACGCGTTCCAAGTCCCTTTCCTTTCGTTAATTGTTGTTGTTGTTGTGTTGTTATAATCTCCGTTGTCTGGTGATGCCCGATGGTTGTAATTTGCTCGCATTATTTTGTTCTGTTGCAGCCGGGACGGCTGGTTTTTCATCAGGGGGGGGGGGTCATGTAATGCGAGCAAGGAAAGAGGGGGCGGAGTCTGGGTCACGTGAGGAGAAGGAGTCAGGGTCACGTGAGAGAGAGGATTTAGGGAGGAACCGGAAGGGATCTGGGAGTGAGAAGGAGTGGAAACAGGAGGAGGCCACGCTGGGCAGTGGCGAGAGGGTGGCGCCATTTGCCACGTGGTGGGAGGCCACGGCACGTCGGCCAGCGGTGTACGTGGGGCACAGCAGAGCTAGTGGGCTAGAGTTAGTGGAGTAGAGCTAGCGGAGGAGAGCTAGTGGAGTGTGGGAAGCTAGCCGGGCGTGAAGAGCTAGCAGAGTGTGCGGGGCACACGGAGCAGCGGTGTGGCTGCAGACGGAGCAGCGGTGTGGCTGCAGGGTGCACGGTGGAGGAGGTGCGGGTCTGAGCGAGGACGCCGCAGGGGCGAGAGAGACAAGAACCCGAATAAAGGACAACGGAGACCTACACTGTCTGAAGAGTCCTTTATTACACATATACACACGTACATACACATACACACACGTACACACCATACACGTACACACACGTACACACGCATACATACACACACATACATACACACACGTACATACGCATACATACACACACGTACACACGCATACACGTACACACACATACACACAACGACAACAACCGTCATTTTCCACTAAGTGGAGGTGACGTCACCACGACGCTTGTGCCAGGCCAAGTGCACCTTGAGGCCACGTGAAGTGTCGAACGTCCGCTGGCAGGAGGCCACGGGTCGACTGACTGAGATGACTGGCTGATGCACCACCTGTGCCTCCTACTGCAGCAACTTACACACACACACACAAACACTTATACATGTACATAAAGACAAAGATCCCCTGTATAGCCTCAGCAGACTTTTGGGCAAGTGTGTTAGCGAGCACCTATGAAGGCCGGAACGGCACACGAGGGGTGGGTGGCCAGCACCACGTTCAACCGCCTTTGTCTCCCAGTGGCGATGTTTACTCCGCGCCCTACACCAGGTATTCATTTGAGGCTGAGTCGACCTTGGGGAGGTCCATGACCGGTTCAGATAAACGTCACCGGCCGTGGTCGTGAGCTGGAATCAAACTGGGTCACTGGGTTCGTAGCGCAGTGTAGTGCTAACCACTGCGCCACCGCTCCCCTACACATACAGATACACACATCGCATTTACATATTCACACTTGTACTGTCACCCCGTGTCTCTCTCTTCCCATGTCTCTCTCTCTCCCCGTGTCTCTCTGTCTCTCCCCGTGTCACTCTGTCTGTCTCCCTGTGTCTCTCTCTTCGCATGTCTCTCACCCCATGTTTCTCCCCATGTCTCTCTTCCCATCTCTTTCCCTGTGTGTCTCATAATTTTTCTCTCTCCCCATGTCTCTGTCTCTCCCCGTGTGTCTTTCTCTCCCCATGTCTCTCTCTCCTCCCATCTCTCTCCCTGTGTGTCTTTCTCATTATTTCTCTCTCACACTATGTCTCTCTCTCTCCCCGTGTCTCTCTCTCTCCCCGTGTGTCTCTGTCTCTCCCCGTCTGTCTCTCTCTCTCCGCATGTCTCTCACCCCATGTTTCTCCCCATGTCTCTCCTCCCATCTCTCTCCCTGTGTGTCTCATCATTTCTCTCTCTCCCATGTCTCTCTCTCTCTCCCCGTGTCTCTCTGTCTGTCTCCCCATGTCTCTCTGTCTGTCTCCCCGTGTCTCTGTCTGTCTCCCCGTGTGTCTCTCTCCCCCGTGTCTCTCCCCCCGCGTGTCTCTGTCTCTCTCTCCCCGTGTCTCACCCCCGCGTCTCACCCCCGCGTGTCTCTGTCTCTCCGTGTGCAGAACCCGCGTCTGCTGGACGATGTGAGTTTCCACCCGTGCGTGCGCTTCAAGCGCTGGGAGTCTGAGCGCGTTCTCTCCTTCATCCCTCCCGACGGGAACTTCCGGCTCATCTCCTATCACGTCTCCTCGCAGAGGTGACACGGAGATACACACAGAGAGACACGCAGACACGGAGAGACACACGGAGACACACGCGGAGAGACACACAGAGAGACACATGGAGAGACACACGGAGAGACATACGGAGACACACACGGAGAGACACACGGAGAGATACATGGAGACGCACGGAGAGACACACGGAGAGACACGGAGACACACACGGAGAGACACACGGAGACACGGAGAGACGCACGGAGAGACGCACGGAGAGACACACGGAGACGCACACGGAGACACGGAGAGACGCACGGAGAGGCACACGGAGAGGCACACAGACATACGCAGAGAGACACGCGGACACAGAGAGACACACAGAGACACACAGACATACGCAGAGAGACACGCGGACACAGAGAGACACACGGAGAGACGCGGAGAGACACACGGAGACACACGGAGAGACACACGGAGAGACACAGAGACACACAGAGACACACAGAGACACACGGAGACACGGAGACACACAGAGACACACAGAGACATACGCAGAGAGACACATGGACACACAGAAACACACACAGAGACACACACAGAGACACACACGGAGACAGAGAGACACACGAAGACACATCCATCCCGGCGTGCGTGTGTCTCTGTCTTTCTCCCGCAGCCTGGTGTCCGTGCCCGTGTGCGTGCGCCACTCGGTGTCGTTCCGTGAGGGCGGTGGCGGCGGCGGGCGTCTGGAGCTGACGCTGGGGCCTCGGCACAGCGGCGGGAAGACGCTGGAGGCGGTCGTCGTCACGGCGACGCTGCCGCCCCCCGTGCTTGCCGTGGCGCTCACGGCAACGCAGGGGACCCACGCCTTCGACCCCGTCTCCAAGGTGACGGGGGGGGGAGAGACGGGGGGGGGTAGGGAGGTACAAGGAGTGAGGGAGATAGGGGGGATATGGGAGAGGAGGAGAGAGGGAGACGGGGGGGGGGTATGGGGAGAGAGGAGGTACAAGGAGAGAGGGAGGAGAGAGGGAGACGTGGGGGGGGGTATGGGGAGAGGGAGGAGAGAGAGTCAAGGTGACACATCTTCTTGGTTTTTTCAGGTAAAGTCACGTAGCAGGGAAATAATAAAGTAATAAAAATAAAACATAATAAAATACAATTTCACGACGTTTCGGCCACAACGCAAGCAGCCGTCCTCAGGTGAAGAACAGGTCTGTCGGGAAGACAGCGTCTGAATAAAACACCCAGGCTTGGGTTTTTTACCATCGGGTTTAATTGTATTTTCATATTAAACCGATCATCTGAGATTGGGAGAAATCCGGTTTAATTGGTTCTAATTGCAGAACCACACTTCGCCAACTTCTCAACGATGGGCTTCGTCCATTCCAAGCTTAAGGAACTAATTGGCGCCCACGATTGTGGAGGAGAAACTCGTGTTCATCAAGACCAACCTGCCCGCCGCATTCTACGACTACCCCGTGCCCGATGCCCCCCCCGAGTACGATGATAGCAGCACCGACGAGGAAGCAGCCTAAGCCTGCCTATCAGTTTCGTATTCATGAAACCAGGTTTTAATCCCCCGAAATCTGGTTTAATTGTATTAAAGAAAAAAACCGATGCCTGTCGCTGGAAAAATCGGGTTTTTTCCACCCATGAGAGAGAGGGACAGAGGGGAGTACGGGGTAGAGGGAGAGAGATGTTTTCAGCGTGTTTTAATCATGCCTGTACTACATTTACGTGAAACTGCCCTTGCGGTTGTCTGTTTAATCGACACATCTCAACATGATAAATTGCAAGCTGACAATGCATTACACATCCCACAAATGAACCGAGAAAAGCAGAATTTAATTCTGAACAAGATCTTCAGACAAACATGTCAACACAACCGACATATCCTTCACATTCACGCATTGCATAGCCATGAAAAGTAGCTGCTGCTGCAGTTGACACAGCCATCCAATGAGACGTCATGGATACAACTAGTGTCCGAAGATGCAACAGATTCTAGAGTAGCATGCAGTTTAGGGGACAGGGATACAGAGAGAGAGACGGATGCACACAGGGAGGGAGACACGGTCCATGCGTTGCCATCGGACGTGGGTGACGCAGAGGTGGAACGAGGAGGACATGGAGACAGCTCATTCACGTGGTCTGTGGTGTTAAAGTGTCTGTCCCTCCTCCTAACCTCCATGCCTTCCCTCCTCCCTCTCTTCCCTCCCTCCCCTCCTCACCATGTCTCTGTCATCCTCCTATCTCCCTCCTCCTCTACCCCCTCCCCGTGTCCCTCCTCATTCCCCCTACCTCCCTCCCTCCCCGTGTCCTCCCTCTACCCACCCCCTTGCGGTGTCCATGGGTCCACCCTCCCCCGTGGTCGTGCTCCAGGTCCTGACGTGGGACATTGGGAAGATTAATCCCCAGAAGCTGCCGACCATCAAGGGCTCCCTGACACTGCAGTCCGGGGCACCGAAGCCCGAGGAGAATCCCGTCATCAACGTCCACTTCAAGATCCAGCAGTTCGCCATTTCAGGTACGCGGGAGCAGGATGGGGAGAATCTGAGGACCCACAGAGAAAGGCCTGATGACCACAGTCCCGTCGGTGAGCTCCTCTGGCAGGCAAGGCTGCGTTGGCTGGGTCGCGTAGCCCGCATGCCCAGCCACTGCTTGCCCAATCAGCTTCTAAACTTAATTTGGAGCTTTCGTGACTGCAGGAATTACTCTTTGGTTCTTTCGGTAAAGTCACGTATAACGATAAAATAATAAATTAAATACTAGCATACGACGTTTCGATTGCAACACAAGCAATCATCATCAGGTATAAATGAAATAGAAACACAAATCTAGTATGCTTAGACATGTAATGTATACTAGATTTGTGTTTCTATTTCATTTATACCTGATGATGATTGCTTGTGTTGCAATCGAAACGTCGTATGCTAGTATTTAATTTATTATTTTATCGTTATACGTGACTTTACCGAAAGAACCAAAGAGCAATCAGCTTCTGTTTGGCCGGATAGAGGGGCTAAACGGGCATGGCAAGAATTAGGGAGAGATGGAGTGATGTGGTACGGGAGGATGTGGAGCTGAGTGGACTTGCCGATGACTGGTACCAGCGGTGTCAAGATCGGCCTCTGTGGAGTAGGAGGCTCGTGAAGGACGCTGCTACTGGGCAGTTGGAGGCAGTCGCTCTCCAGAAACAACGGAGGGCAGAGGAGCGACGCCCACAACAACGAGCGGAGCGCTGGGTGGCTAAAACACAGCGAGTTGGCACAGTAAGGGGCACAGGTGGTGCATCAGCCAGTCGTCTCAGTCGACCCTTGGCACCTGGGTTTATCCCCGTGACCTCCTGCCAGCGGGCGTTTGACGATGCATGTGACCTCAACGTGCACATAGCCGGGTGGCTATAACACAGCGAGGTGGCACAGTAGGGGCACAGGTGGTGGTGGTGGTGCATCTCCCGGTCCTCTCTTAGTAAGGCAACCTATGGCACCAGCTGCATCTGTCCTGTAACCTGCCAGCGGAAAGCCTCGCACACTTCAAGTGACCGCCTCAAAGTGCACCTAGCCTGGCACAAGCGCCGTGGTGGTGACGTCACCGCCACATAGTGGTGACTTGCAGCTGCTGCTGTTGTTGTTGTTGCCACAGGGTTGAAAGTGAACCGTCTGGACCTCTATGGGGAGAAGTACAAGCCATTCAAAGGGGTGAAGTATCTCACCAAGGCTGGGCGCTTCCAAGTCCGCACCTAGACACACAGAGACACGGGCAGACACACTGGGACGTAGATACGCACAGGAACACAGGGAGACAGACAGGGATACGTGGAAACACACGGGGGACCTGGTGGACACGGAAACACGGAGAGACGCAGTGGACACGGACAGAGAGGCTCACGGTAACATGGCGAGACAGGCACGCTCAGNGGTCGCNTGGAGTCACGGGGTGACGTGGGAAGACATGGGGACACAGAGACGCAAGCACGTGAAAANACAGAGACACTTGGAGACACACAGACACATGGATACACATGAGGACAATGATACACAGGGGACACGTGGAACATGCTGAGACACACAGAGACACACTAGGTCACACGGAGACACAGGGTCACGTGGAGACGCACTGGGTCACGTGGTGACACACTGGGTCACGTGGAGACACACTGGGACACGGAGGCACGCGGGTCACGTGGGACACTGGGTCACGTGGGACACTGGGTCACGTGCACTGGGTCACACGGAGACACATGGGGTCAAGTTGAGACACGGGGTCACAGAGAAACACATGGAGACACGGGACCAATGGAGAGTTGGCTGAGGTGCAGTGTTTGTGTGAATAAATGTGCAATGTGTGAAGTAAAGATCCTCAGCTTCCACACACTCGTGCGTGCGTGCGTCCGCGCGCGTACACGTGTGTGTGGGGAGCGGTTAGCGCACTGCGCTATGAAGCCGGCCACCCGAGTTCGATTCCCGCTCGCGGCCACCAACATCGGCGACGATTATCTGAGCCGGTCGCGGGCCTCCCCTAGGTCGACTCAGCCTCAAATGAGTACCTGGTGTAGCAGTGTGTAGTTAAACATTGCCACTGGGGNAGAGACAGAGGTCGCAACCGGGTACCCGATACCCGTACCCTACCCGATACCCGGCCCCGTACGGCCGGGTACGGGTACCCGTTTGCGACCCTGGTGCAGCCGGGTACGGGTAGGCCGTGAGTCACTGGTGAGTCACCGTTTGTCACTCATTTCCCAACGTCTTGTCTCTTCTCACAATTCAAGTTCCTAGAATCAACCCACCCGCGCCTGCAACATGGCTTCATCCCAGAGGTCGCAATCGGTACCCGTACCCTACCCTATACCCGGCACGGGTAGGTACGGGTACGGCCGGTACGGGTACGGAATCAAAACCCGTTTGCGACTCTGGGGAGAGACAAGGCGACCGGGCGTGGTGCTGGCCACCCACCCCCTCTGTACTCGTNTGCCCACTTTGCCGGTCCTTATAGGCTCGCTAACAGCACTTGCCCCAACAGTCTGTTCAGGCGAAACGGGGGGTCACAATCTTGTCTTCCGTGTACGTATAAGCCGTGTGTCTGTGTGCTCGTGTCTACCCTTGTGGGGACGGTAGTGTAGCGGTTAGCGCGCCGCGCCTCATGAACCTGGCCATCTGGGTTCGATTCCCGCTCACGGCCAACAACACNATGATCGATATGCTGAACCGGTGGGCCTCCCCGATAGGTCGACTCAGCCTCAAATGAGTACCCGTGGTCGTGTAGAAACACCGTCATTAGGGAGACAAAGGCGGCCGGGCGTGGTGCTGGCCACCCACCCCTCGTGTGCCGTGCCGACCTTCATAGGTGCTCGCTAACAGCACTTGCCCCTACAGTCTGTTAAGGCTAAATGGGGATCTTTATATGTATGTGTGTGTGTATACATGTATGTGTGTGTCTTTGTATATGTGTGTACATCTATTCCCTCGTGCGCCCAGCCAGCCTTACTAGGCGCTCGCTGACAGCATGTTTAAGATGACACAGTACTTGCATTCACGTTGCTAACGGCGTTAGACAAAACCGCCCGTCGGATCTCGTTTATGTGACGAGCGCAGCACCGATGATGGCTACCGGCACCGTGGCATACGAGGTGGGTTGGTGGCCGGCACCATGCCCGACCGCCTTTGTCTCCCCAGTGGCGATGTTTGCTACACCACCACCGCTACACCAGTTACTCATTTGAGGCTGAGTCGACCTAGGGAGGCCCGGACCGGTTCAGATAATCGCTATTACTGGTGTTGGTGGCCGTGAGCGGAATCAAACTCGGGTCGTCGGGTTCGTAGCGCAGCATTAACCGCTACACCACCACTGCCTTTACGCATACAATACACACGGTACAGTACACACGGTACAGTACATACAGTGCACAGTACATTAGTTCCACGTTTGACCACATGGCCGAACGAGTGAACCCAAACCGTGTACTGTCTTGAATTTTGGGTAGAAATAGGCTAGCCGCGCACACAGTGATACCGCGGTATACGAAGGAGATGCGTTCCTGGAGCTTGTTCGTATATTGAAACGTCGTATAGTGAATAACTTACAACATTGGTGCCATGAGGTTGCGTTCCCAGCCTTCGTGACTTACCATTTCACACGATGAACACTTTACAACTTACACTTCGTATTGTCAACGAAGGCAATTTCTTTTGAACGTGATATAATTTTATACTATACAGTATTAAAAAAGAAACTGACTTAAAGCACAGTGAAGACATGCAAAGCTGTGAACCCCTTATCAGTGCCCTACCTTACTGTAGACCAATTCAGAACTTATTGGTCATCCCGTGCCCCTTATACATCTCAACGTTCACCCAATACACCACGCTGTACACTACACTATATACTACACCACGCTGTACACTACACTATACACTACACTACACCACTATACACTGCACTATACACTTATACACCACCACCATACACCACCACTATACACCACGCTGTACACTACACTATACTACACTACACCACTATACACTGCACTATACACTTATACACCACGCTGTACACTACACTATACACTACACCACTATACACCACCACTATACACGACATCATACTGGTAGGAACCTCCTGATTACACCAGCCCACAGGGATTATTGTGTCCACCGTGCAGGGAGGGCTGGGTGGGGTGGGGATGGCTGGGTGGGTGGGGAGGGAGGGTGGGGAGGGGCTGGGTGGGGTGGGGAGGGCTGGGTGGGAGGGAGGGGGGAGGGGCTGGGTGGGGAGGACAGGCTGGTGGGGTGGGGAGGGCTGGGTGGGGAGGGAGGGAGGGCTGGGTGGGAGGGAGGGCTGGGTGGGTGGGGAGGGCTGGGTGGGGGTGGGAGGGCTGGGTGGGAGGGCTGGTCACCCCGTGGTGCTGGCTTGTGCCCGCCCTCACAGTCGGGCATATTTGTGGAATACACCACGCCGCCTTGACCCTGGCCATTGACCGAGCAACCCAACGTTCCTAACAGCTCCCTCCGCAGGATTGTGTTACACTACTATACACTACACCCCTATACACTACACTATATACTACTGCACACCTGTTAACCCATTATCAGTGCCCTACCTTACTACAGATGAATTCAGAACTAATTGGTCACCCCATGCGCCTTATAAATCTCAACGTTCATCCTGCAAAGTACCATTACAAGGGAAAAACACAAAGACACGACAAAAATGTTTTGCTCGCATTGAAACGTAAAAATTTAGACAATACAGTAGATCTATGATTTTACAAATATTTACGTATTAATTTCAGTGTTCTTTGGTTCTTTCGGTCAAGTCACGTAGATAGAATATAAGAAATCCATTCATTGTTTTACTTTATCAGCTTTCCGTGTAAAATATTGGAGAAAGAAATCCAACGTTATGTTAAACCGAAACGTGGTCTATCGAATGCCGTGTACGCACACCGAGCCTCTCCGAGGATCGCCACCGTGTCGTGGTGGAGGTGGTTTGCGTTGTTCCATTTGTAGAGAAGTTCCGACGGACGTACTCGAAGACGGAGGTAAGTTAAGGGCTTTCGCCAGGGTTTATTAAAGCTGTTACAATATTACACAGCAGGGTACACAACTCCCAGGGCTAGGGGTCCTACTTTGAGTCCGGGTCCCTGCCGGCTAGCTCCGGTCTCTCTCTCGTGTCGTATCGTGGATTCTGCCGACTCCACCGACCGGAGAGAGAAGCACCTCTACGGCTACCACCGGCTTCTCCCCAGACTCACTATTCGATCCCTCTCTACCCACTGGTTCCCTTTCACCCTTCGTACTCTATCCGTTCCTACAGTGACCCAGCTTACGTCACGAGGTATCCCTTAAGTACCCTAGGAGACGTGACGTCATCGCACTGAACGGCACACCTGACGACACGTTCACATTTTACTCCTCTACACATTGATCCGAGAGCGAAGCCGCCCTTTCCGCTCACCTCCGCTTAGCACGGACGGCTACGTACGGTGCGAAAGAAGTTCAACATACATGTGAAAGAAGACTGGCCCTTTTCTTTGTCACCAAGGTAAGGTCTTTATTTCACGGCACGGGTCCACACCTTCATCCTCGCTTGTCACGCTCAACGCCCCCAACCCTGCCACCCGCTCCCTCTTTTCACATCTTCCTGACGTCGTCACCTCTCACCCTCACCTGGCCGAACCGTCACACCTGACGCTCACCACGCATCCACGCACTCGCCCACTCACTCGCTCACCCACCCACTCGCCCGCCCACTCGCTCGCCCACCCACTCGCCCACCCACTCGCCCACCCACTCACTCACCCACCCACTCATCCACTCACCCACCCACTCACCCGCTCCCTCGTTCACCCTTNCTGGTCCGCCCCTCGCCACAAAGTCTCCCACCAATCCACCTCCCCCTCACCGGCAACCCACACCTGCGCTCCCCCCCACTCACCCACCCACTCAACCACTCACCCACCCACTCACCTGCTCAGGCACCCACCCGCTCTTTTCACCTCTCCTGGCTCCGCCCCTCGTCGCACCAAGTCTCCACCATCTTGGTTCTTTCGGTAAAGTCACGTAGAAGGGAAATAATAAATAATAAAATGAAACAATAAATTATCACGACGTTTCGGCCACAACACAAGCAGCCATCCTCAGGTGAAGACAGGGCTGTCTGAAAGACAGTGTCCAATGAACACAGCTACGCTTGGCAGCGTATTTTAAGCTGGCCCACTGTCTTTCAGACAGCTCTGTCTTCACCTGAGGACGGCTGCTTGTGTTGTGGCCGAAACGTCGTGATAATTTTATTATGTTTTATTTGTATTATTTTATTATTTCCTTGACTTTACCGAAAAACCAAAGAGTATATATACAACTACGTAATGAAAATGCTGCATGGTATTTTTCGTGACTTTATAACGGCAGCAATAGAAAAAATAAATATGCACGGCGTCATCCTGGCGAAAAGTTTAGTCTAATTTAGCGTTCCGGAGCACCGCTCTAAAGGCTGCATTGTCACGTGACCACGGCGAAAAGACACGCAAACTACAAATATACAGCAGCAGACGTCAGGGTCGAACCCACGAGCTGCTGTATACCAGGCGAGGTAGTTAACATCTCCTAGCCACCGTGATGATGATGAGAGAAAGACGCAGACTCCAAATATACAGCAGCAGACGTCAGGGTCGGGATCGAACCCACGACCACCTGCATACCAGGTGAGGTAGTCAACATCTCCTAGCCACCGTGATGATGATAGAGAGACACGCAAACTCCAAATATACAGCAGCAGGCATCAGGGGGATCGAACCACGAGCTCCTGTAGATCAGGCAGGGTAAATCTCCTAGCCACCGTGATGATGATGGATAGAGAGAATACACGCAAACACACGACATCCTGCATACCCACGAGGCAGTAACATATCATAGCCACCGTGATGATGATGATGAGAGAGAGCACGCAAGGGAGAGACTCCAGATATACAGCAGCACAGGCATCGTTAGGGTCCGGGATCGAACCCACGACCTCCTGTATACCAGGTGAGATAGTTAACATCTCCTAGCCACCGTGACGATGATGAGAGAGAGACACGCAGACTCCAACTATACAGCAGCCTGCATACCAGGCGAGGTAGTTAACATCTTCAGGTGGTATTACTGCACGATCGCACAAACAAACCCNGTGATTGACTTGATACAGCTATCGTGCTGTGACGGTTTCACCTGAAGACGGAAGCTTGTGTTGCCTCCGAAACGTCGTGATTTTTATTTTATTTTTATTAATTTTAATTTTTTACCTACGTGACTTTACCGAAAAAACCTAAGAATATGGGAAAGTCCCTGTCGGGTTTTTTTCCACGCGAGTCACCGGAATTCACTCGACTCAAAGCTCTGCGTCTTTGTAGAGAGAGGACAGACGAGGACATTCCACGATACCTCGTGATGCCACTCCCCAGCAAGCCAGCAGAGGGCGGCAGTCTGTGCCTTTGTTGCACTTCACACAGTCGCCCAGTAGGGGCGCTGTGCAACCATTGCTCTCTGAGCATCCTTGTGTTCAAACATGGTCTTCTTGGTTCTTTTGGTAAAGTCACGTAGAAAGAAATTAATAAATAATAAAATAAAATAATTCTCACGACGTATCGGCCACAACGCAAGTAACCGTCTTCAGGCGAAGAACAGGTCTGTCAAGGAGACAGAATCTAAATGTCTCCTTGACAGACCTGTTCTTCACCTGAAGACGGCTACTTGCGTTATGGCCGATACGTCGTGAGAATTATTTTATTATTTTATTAATTTCTTTCTACGTGACTTTTCCAAAAGAACCAAGAAGATGAATCCCTACAGTCATGAAAGCTTTAAATCGAAATTCAAACATGGTGTTTGTTTATCGACATTCCATGACTAGTGCAGAATTATAATAACATCTCACCGTTCAGGTTCAGATCACGGGGGGCATTTCTCACAATCATAACTCTCCAGGTATCTACATCGTCTCCACGTGAGCATTGGAGTCACCCAGTAAGATTATGGAGTCGGTAGGCGGCACTCTGTCGAGCACTGCACCCACCATCTCCAAGAAGCCAACACTCTGAACTGTTGTTTGGTGCATACAGTGAGAAAAAGTATTTGATCCCTGCTGATTTTGTACGTTTGCCCACTGACAAAGAAATGATCAGTCTATAATTTTAATGGTAGGTTTATTTGAACAGTGAGAGACAGAATAGCAACAAAAAAATCCAGAAAAACGCATGTCAAAAATGTTATGTTCAAATAAACCTACAATTAAAATTATAGACTGATAATTTCTTGTCAGTGGGCAAACGTACAAATCAGCAGGGATCAAATACTTCTTTCCTCACTATAAGTACAGAAACCTCGTGAATGCCACTCCCCAGCAGGTCAGCAGGAGGCGGCAGTCTGCACCTTTGTTGCACTTCACACAGTTCGTCCAGTAGGGGGCGCTGTGCCGCCATTGCTCTCGGCTTTTAGGTACGATAGTTGAACTATATACTTAAATATTCTTAGGTTTTTTCGGTAAAGTCACGTAGGTAAAAAAATAAAATTAATAAAAGTCAAATAAAAATAAAATAAAAATCACGACGTTTCGGAGGCAACACAAGCTTCCGTCTTCAGGTGGAACCGTCACAGCACGATAGCTGTATCAAGTGATACAGCTATCGTGCTGTGACTGTATCAAGTGATACAGATGTCGTGCTGTGACTGTTCCACCTGAAGACGGAAGCTTGTGTTGCCTCCGAAACGTCGTGATTTTTATTTATTTTACTTTTATTAATTTTTATTTATTTTTTTACCTACGTGACTTTAGTCCACACTTTGCTGTACGGGGTTCTCCTGGCAGAGCCAACCTGGGTACGGCACCTCCTCGGCTCCCTCGGGAAGTGGGCTTCACAACATTCGAGGGGTCCCACCAACCCTCGCCTCCACAGTGCAGGATTACAGGCAACGTGCATAGCCACTACTGATATCACGATGTCAAACTGCCACCACCCAGCCACAGAGACGAGGAAACTCACCCACCACATGAGCCCACACATCCCAGCACAGTAAACTGATGTTCAGATTTAATGTTTTTATTCATCACCACACACACATGGACCCTTGGCCCACAATAAAATGTGATTCCAATTCACAGGTAACCCAGAACACAATCAAGTATATGTATATTTACGCGATCTAACCCAAGAAACCTTTATTGATATTGGTCGCGAAAGCCTATGTGTTAAAGTCGATTTGTTTAACCAGGTGAGAACTCAAGAGACCAGGATGAGTCTCGGCTGCAAGAGTGATTGCTGCTGCATTCGCTGCTTCTACTGCTGATGGTGATGATTCTGTTGCTGCTGAAAATGCTTGTATTATTTTTGATGCTGTAAGTACTACTCCTGATGCTGACGATGATGATGCTAATGATGGAGCTACCGCTGCTGATGCTGTAGGTCCTGCTGCTGTTACTGATTCTGCTGCAGATGACACTTCTGCTGATGCTAATGATGATCGAGTCGAGTTGAATTTGAGTTCAAAGAGGTAAGAACTCAGGAGATCAGGATGAGTCTCTTGACAAGAGTGACCTGGGTCACAAAAATGAAAAAGCAAAACAAGTCAAACCGATGCTAGCAATTAAGCAAATAGAAAACTCACGCACAGCCCAGAGCACAATGAGATTAGCATTCACACAAGTACACAACTGGTACGATATAATCAATGCGTCTAAAATCATCTACGCGTTGCTAAACAGCCTGAGACTCGAGGTTGGGTTCACACCGGATTGGTTTTTCACGTTAAGGAGGGGCGCCGTGGTGGCGAGGAGATGTTAACTCCCTCGACTAGTATGCAGGAAGTCGTTAGTTGGATTCTCACCCTGACGGCTGCTGTATATTTGGAGTTTGCAGTGTCTCTCTCCTGTAATAACAAATAGTGTCTGCGTATTAATAATGCGTGTTGAGACAATATTAGTCGTGTTGTAGTGGAAGGTAGATATTTACTCTAGATATATATCAGGCTCTTAATTACTTGAACCCACTTCAAAGTCAAAGGACAGTTCCCATTTTTGTCAGCAGAGGGAGGCATTATCCAATGAATCGAAGGTTGTGGCTGCAGGTCCAAGTCTGAGAGCAGATAATTAAAATACTAATAAAACAAACTTTTATTATGAATAATATTGTTGGTGAAAGATATCCTCCTCCTACAACTTGGCTTCTCTCTGTCTATGTCCTGTAAAATAAACCTAGTTTGTGTGGGTGGAGGAGTCACTCAACCCCTGGTTATAACATAAATGTTTTAGCCCAGCGACGCTCAGCACACACTACGAGAAGTCCCCCCCCCCCCCCNGAGTGATGGCATCCCATTCCCACCCCGGGTTTATCACTCAACAAGAGAGTGACCACGAGGGGAGGGCGCGCGTCACTCCGTAGCGTCACGTGACGCGTGTTCCCAGCACGCCCGCAGTGGAGCTCCGCCCTCTCGGCGTTGAGCGCCACGCGGCGCGCGGTGCGAGGGACGATGACGTCAGAGAGAAGCTTGGCTCCCCCCGCTTCCCCCACCAGTGCGCTAACCACTGCGCCACCGCTCCACCCCACTGCGTACATGGCTCTCTATGCACTAAAGAGAAATATCCCCATGTAGCCTTAACAGACTGTTAGGGCAAGTGCTGTTAGTAGCGCGTAGCAACTATGAAGACCGGAACTGTGACACACGAGGGAGTGGGTAGGCAGCACCACGCCCAGAAATACACAAACACACACAGACACANTAAAGACACGCACAGACACAGTAACAAAGACACAAACATAATAACAAAGACACACAAAGACAAAGGCACGCACAGCCACAGTAACAAAGATACAAACATAATAACAAAGACACAAAGAAGCACAGACACCAACACAATAACACAAAGACAAAAATCCCCATATAGCTTAAAAATAATGTGAGTTAAGTGCTGTTATTGAGTTTCACCTATGAAGGCCAACCTGGAAGAGACCCGCTTTTGTATCCCCAGGGTAATGTTAACTCATTGCACCAGGTAGTAATTTGAGCTGAGTCGACCTAGGGGAGACCCAAGACCGATTCATATAATCGCTTTGAATGATGTTTGTAAACCGGTCATGGGCCTCTCCTAGGTCGACTCAGCCTCAAATTAGTTCCTGGTGCAGTGTGTAAACATCGCCACTGGGGAGACAAAGGCAGTCGGGCGTGGTGCTGGCCACCCACCCCTCGTGTGCCGTTCTGGCCTTCATAGGTGCTCGCTAACAGTACTTGCCCCAACAGTCTGTTCAGGCTGTACGGGCGATTTTTGTCTTTCTGTGTGTGTCTATGTGCTTGACTGTGGGGAAAGGTGTTCGTATGTAGCAGAGCCTGTAAGGCTCACTCTCCCAGAGGGGGTAGGTGGGGACACAAATATATGCACAAAGACACACACGACTAACCGACACAGACACAGTAACAAAGAAAGGCAGACAGACCAACCCACTAACCCAAAGTATCCGTGTAGCCTTAACAGACTGTAGGGGCAAGTACTATTTGCTAGTAGCACCTATGAAGTCCGGCACTGTAGCACACGAGGGGGTCGGTGACCAGCACCACGCCCGACCCGCCTTTGTCTCCCCAGTGGCGATGTTTGCACGTCGCAGCAGGTACTCATTTGAGGCTCAGTCGACCTAGGGGAGAGAATGGACCGATTTCGATGATCGTCACTGGTGTTGGTGAACCGGTCATGGGCCTCCCCTAGGTCGACTCAGCCTGAATACAGAGTTCCTGGTACGGTGTGTAAACATCACCACTGGGGAGACAAAGGCGGCCGGGCGTGCTGTTGGCCACCAACCCCCTAGTGTGCTGTGCCGGCCTTCATATGGGCCATCCATAAATGACTTCACGCGATTTTGACCCCCCCCCCCTTCGTCACACGGCGTCACAAAAAGTCAGACCCCCCTTCAAATGACGTCACAAAGCTTTGCCCCCCNAACAAAATAAAACATGCCTCAAATAGCTTTAAACTATTGTCATTGAAGTGCATATTTAATGTGGCGCTGCACTCTGTTGTTGTAGGAGAAAACATTTATAAAAAAGTATAATTAAGTAGAACGTGTTGTCTATATTTATTTAAAGTTGCGCATTTTGACGTGACGTCACATTTCTCAACCCCCCCCCCCCCCAGGTGCGTGACGTCATTTATGGACGGCCCATAGGAGCTCGCTAACAGCACTTGCCCCAACAGTCTGTTAAGGCTGCACGGGGGATCTGTGTCTTTGTGTGCGTGAGTCTGTGCGTTGTGCCCGTTTCTCTGCGCTGCTCACACTCCGTGCTCTCAGCACGCACGACTCAGATCCAGAATCCTCACTGAGCTACCATCACCACCAACAACACCCACACTCAGTGCGGGGTAGAGCGGTTGACTAAACGAGTGGTGGACGGAGTGCAGCAGCTCCATGGAGTCGGCGCGGTAAAACGACAGCAGCCCCGCCTCCCAGTGCAGGTGACACCCGACTCTCCGGGGAGGATCCCTCACCGGCACTGAGGTCCAGACACCACCATGAAGCACGTAGCAGCTGTTGTGATCTTTACATAAAACCCAGGACGAGTCGTTCCTTCCCAGCTCGCACTCTTTACCACGCCCTTTCCGTGCGATCGTCCCGTACGCGACTCCAACCACACATATCCCGCCGCACCCCCCACGTCACCTCCCAGTAGTGCTGACCAGACGAGAAGCTCTCGGAGCACAGGGCTTGTGCAC
The DNA here is from genome assembly GCA_018977245.1 of Lethenteron camtschaticum. NCBI lineage: Eukaryota > Metazoa > Chordata > Hyperoartia > Petromyzontiformes > Petromyzontidae > Lethenteron > Lethenteron camtschaticum. The sequence continues at coordinate 813,955 of MU249625.1, read as the reverse complement.
AGACATCAAAGCGTGTGGGTGATCGGGGCGACCCTGTGAGACAGCGGTCAGCGTCACCGTCCTGAGGTCCGAGGAAATCTGGAGGTAGTTGCAGGCCGAGTTTGGGTCTAGAGTCGGTGAGCGTCCGTCTGCAGTAACGATAATCACAGTAGCCGTGTAACAACAGCATCACTAGAACAACAGCACTCGTGCACTAACACGCACGTACACTACAATAGAGCATTTCATAATGAGCTTTGTTATACAACGTTGTAATGCGTAGCTATCGGTGTGATGACATGTAACGGGCACTTTGTCAATCCACTGCTGGATGAGGGCCTCCCTACACCGTGCGGGTCACGGGGATATTTGACCATACTTCACCACGCCGGTCACCGCGCGTTGGCGAAGGTATCGGCACAGCTGGCGAGAGCACAGAAGTACAGTACAGCTGTGCGTTTGTCTGCCCGCCATCTGCTGCCCGCCACCTGCTGCCCCGCCACGTGGCCCCGCAGGCCGAGCCCCTGTGGGCTTTGCGAGGTGCTCTGCGCGCTAGGGCTGCACGATTTCGCCACTGTGTGCCATGCCGTCCTTCATAGGAGCTCGCTCACAGCACTTGCCCCAACAGTTTGTTAAGGCAATAGGAGGGATCTGTCTATATCAACGTATCGATTATGTACGTGTTCTTTTGTAACTTGTTGTTGCCTGTGGAGTGATTTACACGGGCAACTCGGCTTGTGCCTTGGTCTGGCTGTCTAATAAAACCGAAACTTTCCTTTGATTCTGAGAGCTTCAGGCTATAACACTGAATCCTAAGAATCTTCAAGGTGTCTGGATCTTGCAGCCTCAAGTACTAATACTGAAACCTAAACATATTTTAGCCATAGCGGGTGTGTGTGTCCAACTCACACACAGAACAGCAATAGCATCCTCACTCAATCATACACACGTGTAGTGTTAATAGTGCCAATGTAAGTGATTTACACTCATTTGTGTGAATGAGCTATATTTTAACGTGTAGGAATATTGATACATGTTTTATAGTGATTTCCCTTTTTGTCTATATAGTGATTTACACAGTCAACCAAGGTCAAGCACTTGGCTGGCTGTCTGATAAAAATCTGAATATTAACACAGAATCCTAAAGGTGCCTTCAATTCTGAGAGCTTCAGGCATTACCACTTAAGCCTATGAATCCTAGCTGTGTTTGAGTCTGGATATCGCAGCCTCAAGTACTAATAATGAATCCTCAAAATCTCAGCCAGTGTCTCTGTGTAAAACTCTCACACACAGAATAGCAACAACATCCTCATTCAATAATAAAACACGTGTAGTGTTAATAGAGCTCATGTAATACTCCTTTACACTCGTGTGTGTGCTGTATGTTAATGTAGAGGTATTACAAAACATGGGCAATAGTAATGTATCTGTATGTATGTACAGTGATACACATGGTCAGCCACAGTGATAGCCCAGTGCGGCTCTGTGAGCTTCGGGTATTAACACCGCATCCCAATAATGCTTGAGGTGCCTGAGAAGGGATAGAGCAGCCTCAAGCAATAATATTGAATAAATCGAGACAGAAAAGCAAGAAGTTGTCCGTGTAAAGTACAGTACTACACGTGTATAAATATATTTAGGCTCGCTGGTCTCGTCATGAAACTGCAATGAAAAAGCACCAGGGGAGGCAGCTATCACATCTGCCTCACTGAGTGGGACGTGTCTAACACGCCCCCCTCAGCGTGTGAATCTGGCTCTGACACTAGCCAGTGCCTCCCCAGCCATTGACCTCACCGCACGTCACTGGTGTGTGCTATACATTAACATCCAGATAATATGCTACCTTGATTTGAAGTTTTTGTGACTGCAGGAATCCATACTCTTTGGTTACACATAGACTGACATTAACTTGCGAATATCTCATTAAATTTAACATGCTTTCTCATTAACTTTGAAACATAGACATGCTGCCACCAACATGGCTGTTTTTGTTACACATCGACAGGCAGCTGCCGACATGGCTAATTTTGTCATACATAGACATGACATTAATTTGCTAATCTCTGATTAACATTCTATTATCTTTAACTTTGACTTGCTAATCCTTCTGAAACTTATATAACCCCTTGCAAGTAGCAGCTTTCTCACCATTTTTCGCCTGATGATGGACGCAACGTCGTGATTTATTTTAGTTCGACTTACGTGACTTTACCGAAAGAACCAAAGAGTATAATATACTACCTGTGTAACTGTAACGTATCTTATGGTGTGCAGAGTGATACAAATTATCACCTGAACCCTCCGACTTATAAAAGTTGCTTGAGCCTGAATGTAACAGCCTCGTGTAGGAATAATGAATCCTGACATTCCGAAACGACTTATTCTGCTTCTGCAGTCTCAGGCATTAACACTGCGTCATATGCATCATGATTGGACACGGACATTGATGCCCTCGCTTCTGGGTGAGAGTGCTATTAGTAATGGAGGGTTGTGTTTGTTGTACAACGATTGGAGACTAAGCTAAGGCTAGACTCACAGCACATGAGTACATTGGGTAGGAGTTAAAACTGGGGATTGAACCGAGAACCGAGTATCTGGAATCAGTTGTTTCAATATCCCAGGTCTCCCCTCTACACTGGGCAGGAGTGATGAACTCACAGACGAGAGGGAGCAGTCTGTGCATGACTCTCTCAAGGGAGCGGATCGTGGAGGTGTCCAGTGGAGTAGGAGCCGGGGGCGAGACTTCTTAGGAACCTTCCCCTGTGACAACGATTAGCAAAAAACAATCAGCATCACTCATAATAAAGGTTTTTGTGTTAGATCGAGTTATTTATAACTGTGTTGCAACCCTCGACCACCCGATGGGGTTCAACAATGATGACGTCATCCTGCACGATTTAAGATGGAAGCAGGTGGATGGCTTCACTCAAATTGTAAATGTTGTGGATCCACTCTTTAACACACCGGTGGGCTAAAATCAAATTTGTCTTTTGTCAATGTGACACATTTTTACTGATTGGCCGTGTCGGGTGGTGGAGGGTTGCGACACATTTATAAATAACGCGATCTCACCGAAAAACCTTTATTATGAACAATACTGGCCGCGAAAGCCTACGTGTTAAATCAGCATTACCCAGCATCACCACACACACAATCACCACACACACACACACAAAGGTTCACCACACACGCAGCATCACCACACACGCAGCATCACACACAATCACCGCACAACACAAAGCTTCACCGCACACATGCAGCATCACACTCACACGCAGCATCACCACTCACACGCAGAGCATCTACACATGCAGACAACGTTTAAAATGCAGCACCATTAAATGGAACCTATGTAACACACAGTTCATGCTCCATACATAGCCCTTGTGCAATATGCAGTACTCTACACAACATTAGCATGGTCACACGCATCCAGTTTGTAACACTGGCTCAATATAAACAGCCGATGTTCCACATACAGATAATCACAGACAGCACTAGCACACAGAGCAAATGGTCCATATTATCACAAAGAGCATCATCACACAAATATGTATGTGTGTATATTTAGCATCTTACGCATCGAACGTAGCCAACCATACTAATCAAGGTGAGGGGAATGACAAACGAAACAAAACAGTTCTAAAGAAATGAGCTAGAATAGTATCGTTGAAAGTTATTCAAACGTACGGTTACATCAAAACCACCTGACGTTATCTTTAATTTATGCAATAGGGATTCAAATCACTATCCAAGTAAACTGCAATCACAACGGTGATTAAAATCACTGTACAAGCAAACACAGCTCAAGGCTCCCACACTGCACCGCCTCGTGGTGCTGCTCTGTGATGGTTGAGGATCTGTACCTGCGTGTCTCCTCCAGGTGCCCCTGTGGGAGAAAGAGAGATACGTCACTGTGATGCTGCCTTCATTCGCTCCCAAGGCATCGCTCGAGTTCCTCTGCGAATCGCGTGACCGGAATCTGAATCCCACGTCTTGGCTAATGACCCCGTGAAGCCCAATCTGTATCCTTGGTTAATAAGTGAAGCACTCTTCTCAAGACCTGAGCATCTCAACCCTTCAGCCAGGGTTGGAGTTCCCTTCAGCCTTTGGCAGTGCTCATTTCCCGTGGCTTGAGACATCCTCTAAAAATTATATTCAATGTCTATTTCTGCAGAGGCAATTCATGTCCGTACATTAAAGGTGCTTGAGAGTGGATATCGAATACCTGATAGCAACAGAGAAACTGTTTGTAAAATCGTCGATTAAATAGTATAACATCAGGTATTTAGAATTGAACTTCATCTGAATGTTATCTTCACGGTAATATGTGAAATTATCTGCAGGAAATGCGATAAGAAACATATATAAATGAGAAGATACTGGGATTTCAAATGCAGCCACTATCGTGGTTAAGTGAAATTATTATTGTTATTGAAGCTGTGTTCTCAAGTTCCGAGCATCTAAACCCTAGGGCCAGAAGCCTCTCTACTGCTGAGGGCTCTGTCAAACTGGGGCACTCGCCCTGGCTTTGCGAGTGGTCTACCTTCAGGAACGTGAGCGAGTCCCTCTCATCCATCAGAGTGTGCAGGCGCGTGGCAGCGTCCTGCAGCTCGCTGATCTCGTGCTTGTAATGAGCGATGTTCTTGTCGATCTGGGACAGCAGCTCCTTCTCCTTCAGTTCCGCGCGATGTAAAGCCGTCCTCTCGTCCTCATCGAGTGCCGTTCTCAGACGGGTGAACTCGGCTTTGATTCGTTCCTTCAACCTAGTCATAGATCCCTGTCAAGACACGCGGATTCTCATGATTCCCCCATTCCCCTGTACATTAAGCAGTCTCCCTCCTTAACCTCCCTTCATTCGTTTCTGAAAGCTCACCCATTCCCTTCAACTCCCCTCGCTCCTCCAATCCTTCTCATCCCTCCCCTGCCCTTTTGTGACCCCTATGTGCTCTCTGTTACGGTCACGGATTTCTTGGCCGGTACATGCCCGTGTCCTCGAACTTTATTTTTATTACCGCGTTTTAAAATATATAAAGCACCTTGAGATAACATACTCTATAAATATGAGATAAAATAACGTTCTCCATTAGCCGTGATTATCATAATTTTTATTAATGATCATACCAACTTGATTTGAAAACAACCTTGGTTTGATCCTTATATTTCAAAATTAATGAAAACTAGAGACATTGTCTGAATAAAGAAAATAAAAAACCCACTCTAATTAGATTAACTCTAAAACAATAAGCATATAGGTATACTCACCAAGCAATAAACGCAAAATGTTCTTACCACCACCAAACTATAGGAAAGCTAAATATTCTTGCAAATAAACTCATTGGATTGCAAATAACGGTTCACAAAACAAGACATTGTCGATGGATTAAAGTCTCATTTTGGATCAGCAGGAACTATATCTTTGACAAAACACATCAGAGTAAAATGTATCCTAATACACCACTGTTCACATAACTCACTTCTTCCTCTTCGTACATCAATCCTAAAATTTCGTCGTGAAAGCCATCGTCCATATTTATCGTTTAGTCCCATATCTGAACTGGATGTATTGGATAAGCGAGCATCAATTAAGGCATCATCCACGGGAGAAGAGGAGTTGCCTGCATTTGTAATTGCGGTGGTGGCAGATCTCATTTATAAACCTCTAACACATTTTAAGCTTCTCATTTACCAATGGTACATTTCCGCGAGAGTGGAAATCCGCTCTTAACTCGTCCAGTGTATAAAAATGGCTCCAAAGAAGACCCTAATAAGTGTAGACCAAACTCTATTCTTTGACCAGTTAATAAAATATCCGAAAAAATACTTAAATCACAAATAGACTGCGACTTAAAAACTCACACTCTCCTTCACAGGAAACTGTCTGGTTTTAAAGACAATTACTGCACCGCCACCGCAATAGTGTATGTATTACATTTTCTATTCAGTAACCTGGATCAAGGCCACTACTGCTTTGCACTATTCCTCGAATTGTCAAAAGCCTTTGCTGTTCACCATTGTTGTATATATCCTTTCAAAAAAATGTATTCAGTGTGATATTGTCTATTTTAATGGCATGGCTCCTTGAAGATATATATATGGTTCTCCTGCATGCCGACAGTCGGGAAACCAGATGACGATGCCAAACCAGCACTAGAATGAGAAGCGGGTAAACAGAAACAAGAGATATTGATCAGATGGACATGATGAGAATAACCAAAGCTGAGGAGGGCCTTGAAGCCGGAGCATATTTACTTCCCAGGAATTGACCTCATTCATGTAGCAAAGGAGGAACACGTTCACGACAGGCTATAGAGGAACAACTCTTGCATGGGCAAGGAGTGACCCACGGACATTTTTGAGAGATACATTTATGCAAGGAAGGACCCTTGGCAAAACACCGTAAACTCGTTTCCACCCGAGGGCAAATACAGGGCAAAGAGACAAGAATGTACCTTGCCATTTCACTCTCTGAATTAACAAACCCTGGTGCCTGGAAAGTTGAAACGTTCAAATGCCAACCACTGCATATGAATATTCTTAAACATCATGATATTAAACGTTAACTTTCGTGATGGATGTATTGTTACATTATAATACAGCACAGTCAGGGTTTTTTGAATACGACTAGTTGCATGTGTTATTAAACTCCACCTATTACTACTATAATGAGCCAAGGATGTGTGTGTAACGCGCGTGACGTCACTCCACATGCCGCACCCATCTCCCCCCCCCCCGGTCATTAGTATTCATGAGCGGATGATTTTTACACTCACGCTGAAGATAGTCGAGCTGAAAAATTTTTTGTCGCATATATTCGCTTTAAGTTTGACGTTTCTTTATTGAAAGTGAATCTAATAATTATTCTACACAGCAACAGTGGATTTGGTGTCTTTATTTATTTCTTCTGCACTTGAAACGAAGGTAAGTCTAATTTATGCTTCTACATTATGGTAAAATAGACATTTCTCGGTGATTTTCCAGATATTGTATCGAATTCCACTTTATTTCAACCCCAGCGACCGAAAACAGAAGATAATTAAGTTCAGAGCAGTGAATTTGAACAAATTTAAGGTTCATTATATACAGTGCTACAGTGACAAAGTGAGGTGTTTTATGACAGTTTTGTGCAAGAATCACTGCCATTAATACAGTGCTACAGTGAAATGCAGTGAAGTGTTTGATGACATACTTTCGTGCAAGATTCACTGACAATAAATGTACACAAGATACAATTATACTCTGCCCAATTTTTTCATAAATATTACAGCTTCTGTCCGAGTACGGGCAAACAAGCTAGTCAATACATACTTGTCATGAGATCTGGGTTAAGCAAATAAACTTGATAATAAATTATGGAAGTTTGTATTGAAGTATTGAACCAAAGGATTATTCAGAAAATATACATAATGCGAATTGTGTAAATTCTCCACGACCAAAATAATATGTATTCCAGGGATATAACCAGAGCCCGCCCAACCTTTGTCTTCACGGTGGCTGTCATTGCATGCTGCAACAGGAATCCATTTTAAGATGAGCAGACCAAAGAGGAAGGAAGGCCGTTTCACAATAAATAAGGTTACAGACACACACCACACCTTGGGGCAATTAAGTGGATCTGTGCCCACATAAATTGTGGGATAACCTCGGTCGGGATCGATCAGGTGCCAGGATGTCTGCAGAGCCAGAACCAGGCATGAACTCAGGCTGACCCAATGGACGCACCATGCGTGCAAAGATGGGAGAACGTTGGGCTATAATATGTCCTAGGTAATTAACCACACGAGCTAGAAATTCGATAAAAACAGCACCCAAAATAATACAAGTCAGTCTTGCAACGCACACTCCGGGGCAGCTGTAACCAGGCAAGTGTCGAGTTTTGTTGAGGCAACGGCTCTGTGTCGCTAAGTGTTGATTTCTGCGCTTACAGACTCCGAATATCACTGAAAGTTTTTTCTAAGTTTTTCCTTATTCTTAGGTTTTTTCGGTAAAGTCAGACCTGTTCTTCACCTGAGGACGCTGTCTTTCCGACAGACCTGTTCTTTACCTGAGGACGGCTGCTTGCGTTGTGGCCGAAACATCGTGAGAATTATTTTATGTTTTATTTTTATTATTTTATTATTTCCCTTCTACGTGACTTTACCAAAAGAACCAAGAAGACTGTCATGTTAGTATGGAATAAATCTCCAAACGAAGTCACAGAATTACCAACACGATTTCCATTTAATTCAACATCAATTGGCATTACGAAAATAACTCCTAAATCCTAAATATTGAAGATCATGGTCTTTTCTTCAAAATAAATTCCAGTTTCATTCTCTTAATACAGATATCAAAAACAGCAACACTGAACAGACGAATTGCTTCAAATACTTAGAGGTTTACAATATTGATTTCAAATTATATTTCAAACCCATCTTGATCACATCATAATGAAAATCATTAAAACATTTATTTATATATTTAAACATTAGATTACACCTGATTGAACATTAGATTACACCTGAAAATTGTAAAGCGATCATTGTACCACTGTTTGACTATGGTGATGCTGCTTACATATCAGCCACTAATGAATGACTAAACAGACTAATGTTATATTCTTTGGGTCTTTCGGTAAAGTCACGTAGATAGAACAATTAAATAATACAAATTAAAACTTGCCCGATTTCTGTCGGAGACCTTACAGCCATTCACTGGTAAGACCACCTCAGCCGTACTTAACTCAGCTCACTTGGTATTGTTAATTAAGGACATCTCACTATCTCCAGGAGATTTGCACGTTAGTTTCGATGTAGTATCTTTGTTTTGTCGGCTGAGAAGATAGCGATGTCATCCCTCTTTTTAATTGAGAAAGCTCAAAACGCTCATCCTTACTGATGTTGCTGATAGGTATCTTAGCGTTTTTGAGATTGCAGCGATTGCCGATCTTGCCACGTTTGCAGTAATGTATCTCAAACCCTTAAGCGCTACATCAACCTGGGAAATAATATCATTCACTGGGATGTGTTATGGGTGACTGCGAAATTCAACCCTTTAGCCAGAACCGATTTTAGGCTGTCGGAAATTAGACTATTACTCTGAGAACAATCTTGTCAACGTTTAACTTTTTAACGTGTGGATCTAGCTTCTTCTTGGAAAGGAGGTTGAACTTGGAAATCAGGTTATCGTTGCATTTAGCGTACATTGAAGCGGCTGAAGATGCTGTCATGTTATCTAGATGTTCGCAATCAGATGTAGAAATGTTTTCTGTCAACGTTAAGTGTGATTTTCGCCTGAGGACGACCGCTTGCGTCGCGATCAAAACGTCTTTTTTTATCTACATGACTTTACCAAAAGAACCAAAGAGTATGGATTCCTGCAGTCACAAAGCATCAAATCAAGATTCAAGAGAGTCTCGTCCAAAAGATCTAGTTCAAATCAGAGTAATCTTATTCTCTCTGAGATCAAGGCCAGCCTGCCCTGAACAAGATCCGTTTAGCATTAGGAGATGTGACAGCAGCAGATGTCAATGTAAAGGAGCTCGGTATTACCTTAGTGTCGCGCATTTCTTCAGAAATGTGAGCGACTCGATCAGATGAGACTTCTTGTCTCGAAGTTTAAAAGATCTTATAGTTGTGTGGAAACCCTCCCCGTAGAGGCGGTTAAATCTTGACTTAAAGTTTATTTTTTTTAACCCATCTATGTGACTTTACCGAAAGACCCAAAAAATATTAATTCCTGCAGTCATGAAAGCTCTAAGTCAAGATTTGCTTCTGATTGTTGAAGGGTTGCAACAATTTTTTTGAGAGAAAGTCCACGCTGATTACAAAGAGGACCCACTACGCACAACGTGAAGAGAAAACAATGGGACTGAAAAAACAGCGGGACCAGTGCAAAATACTAGTTGTACAGTACAACGAATTGTGTACAGAGACATTTAACGTTAGGTGCCTCGCAGTCAGTGACGTGAGAGCAAAACAACATATCGAGGCGACGTATATCGGGAACCCCCTGTACTTATTTACTCCACAACGTGGTTATTTTGTGTAAATTATGAATATCACCAGCTGAATTGATGTCCTGTTTAACAGCAGGATTTGCGTTACAATGGATACGTATGCATGCGACAACACACACAGGGTCATAGCAATATATTTTGAAGACAGTATTATTTTAATGTACGCAATTACTTAATTATCTTACAAATAAAATGTATGCCACCAAGAGAATGCATCACGATTCGTGCAAATTTTATTTAAAAGTTTTAAGTAATCATTGACTATATGTTGTGTTTGCTTTCGAGTTGGGTGCGTTTTATGAGAGCAAAACTGTTTTCCTACATTTCCTGTACTCCCTTGAAGTCCCATCTCTTGTGTTTATTCAAAGCATTTAACAGCTGATGTCCTGTCGTATTTCATCGTCATCTTCACTCGTTTAATTTATAGTTCATAATTCAATATAGTCGTTGCTCCATACTGTGTTATTTGATCTCACCCATAGCTAGTAACTCGAGTTATCCTCCGATATGCTTTGCAGTTTCGCGAGATATGAACTTTCTTTGGTACATAAACTTGCATTTTTCAAAATTTACATTTAAAGCACCCATAGGCATAATAATGCAATATCCTGCACAGTTAATACACATTGAAACAAGACTAACAGAGTTCAATTGAAACTGCGGAGTTATCCTCACAGCGAAGGTCACAGACTCCATGTAGGGTGGAGGTCACGGGGTCACAGAGCCCACACGTGGTACCTGCAGGTCTTTGCGAGTGGCCTCCATCCATCCAACGGACGCCTCCGTCTCCCTCTTCATCTCTTCCACAACTTGCGTCTCCTCTCCGACTCCACTCTGCAAGAGATGAAGCCACCAGAGGAGCTCCCTCTCAACTCTACTCCACATGGAGCCCTCCACAGTGATGGTTTTATAACTCCCCCCACCAGAAAAGAGTCCAAGGAAGTCAGCTTGAAAGAAAAGAGCGTGTAGAGAGAATCATCCCATACTGATGGTCTTGATTTAATGAAACGTTGTTGCACTCTTATGGGCTCAGATAATGATATTGTTCACGCCTGATGGGCTCCCACTCAACCCACGCGGGACTCACCTTCCGTGTCTGATGCTCATCCTCCAGTGTGATGAACTTATGACCAATGTGGTCACCTGCGATGGTGCAGTCCTTGCACACGATGCTGAAGTCTTGCTTGCAGTAGAACTTGAGCTCCTGTTTGTGCCTCTTGCACTTGCGTTCTTCATCTGGTGAAATCAGGACGTGGTCCTTCAACTTCGCTCTCTCCAGGTGAGGCGCGAGGTGCTCCGTGCAGAAGGACATCTCACACTTGAGGCAAGTCTTCACTGCAGGCGTCTTGCCTTCTGGGCAGTTGTCACAGAAAACAACATCAGCAGCAGCAGCCATGGTCTCAGTCACTCGCAGCTGCTCTATGAGGTTGGCGATCGTCACGTTCCTGGTCAGCTGGGTCGTAGAGGGAAGGTTTTGCAGCACTGCGGGCAGCAGTAGGAGTCTGTCTCCTTCCAGGCGTCCTCCAGGCACTGGAGGCAGAATGAGTGCCGCAGCTCAGCGTGGAGGGGCAGACAAACGTGTCCAGGCAGATGGAGCAGTCAACTCTCGGTCCACGTTCTCAGCGGGAGCTGCGCTCGCCATGAACCGAGGATGCACCCAGAATAGTTCCTCACTGTGCCTCAGAAAATCTATTTCAACAAAAATACTGTGTTTATAATATCGTGAGATGTTGATTAACATTGACGATGTGTGTTCTGTTCAGGAGACGCTGTGAGCAGCTCACACAGCAGAGACGAACACGGAAGTAATATGTCCGCGATGACTCATGGAGAGAGAACCCATTACCAACCACAGGGATGATTCTATGCCATGATTTCACAAATTTAAAACGAAAACTTTACCATATTCCGTCGATCCAAATTCGAATTTGTTTATCATTTTATAATAACAGTTACAGTGATTTTATAATGTTGTATCTTGCTTTTTTAATGTTTTAAAGTAAAAGTTAATGCGATATTGTTGCTACCCCCCCCCCCACACGCTGAGTGAGTGGTACATTCCAAACAGCCCAAAAGCTACGGTGAGCAATGTGGATCAAAGCAGCTGCCGGTAACGCGATTTTTATTATCACAGATGTTAATTTGGCATCTTTGCACTGACGTACATCAGAATCGGAATATTTATACTGCAGGAGGAATCCGATGACCTGTAAAGCTCTTTGTAACAGATGTCCAGTAGGAGCACGGGGTAAGAACGTCACAACAACAAACAGAACACAAACATGATAGTAGCGCAAGTACAAGGAAAGTTAACACATCACCATAACACATCTACAGTAGTTTAACACCATAACACACCTAACAGTATTCTTAGGTTTTTTCGGTAAAGTCACGTAGGTAAAAAATAAAAGTTATAAAATAAAAATCACGTTTCGGAGGCAACACAAGCTTCCGTCTTGCCTCCGAAACGTCGTGATTTTTATTTTATTTTACTTTTATTAATTATAATTTTTTACCTACGTGACTTTACCGAAAAAACCTAAGAATATGAATACTTGCAGTCACGAAAGCTTCAAATCTAGAACACCTAACAGTAGTTTAACACGTAAAGCTTTCGCGACCAATAACCATTATAGAGTTTTATCGGGGTTAACCATCTATTCTAACCCAATCAACCTGCATTATGGACATCTACAGTATATATAAATATAAAAGTTAGTAGTTCCCTTCGTCTTGTTGACATTCGGGTGATTGCCACAAAGTGCTTTGCTTTATCCACCGCTTTCTTTGTTGTCGGAGTGCAGCGACGACTTCGCCTTGGCTCCGTGTCGCCATAGACTGCGTCTGTAGCGCGTTGTGACGAACGGCGTGCGGGTGGTGCAGCTCGTTGACGCACAGCAGCTCCTGCTGCTGTTGTTGTTGTACAACATTAATGGTTGACGCCTCATCAATGTCTCTTTCAATTCACTACGCGTGATTTTATCACCGATGTGACTTTTTTACTTTGACGACAGACACTTCTCATCGTTCTTGATTTGAAGCTGTCGTGACTGCAGGAATCCATACTCTTTGATTGTTTCGGTAAAAAAAAATATCTACGTGACTTTACCGAAAGAACCAAGAATATTAAATATATTGTTCAATGTTTAAAATCGTCAATACCTAAACAAAAGAAGTCTTCATCACCTATTCTTGTCAATGTCAACATTTTACATCCTTTACTCTGGCTGATTTTGGCAAATTCTATTAAAAATATTTCTTTATATTTCACCAGGTAAGATCCACTGAGCTATGTAGCTCTTTTTTAAGCGACCTGGCCACGATTGAAAGCTCAACAAAGTGGCTTTTCGCGTGGATATTTTTTCAGCCAAAAACTTTAAACTCGTGACGTTGATTCTAAATGTCGAGGGGAAACCAGAAGAAGCAGAAAAAAAATCACGCAAACTACAAATATACAGCAGGCGTCAGGGTTGGAATGGAACCCACGACCTCCTGTATACCAGGCAAGGTAGTTAACATCTCCTAGCCACCGAAGCGAGATGTAAAAAGCACGTAGCAGCCACGACGAACAAGGAAACGATCTGACTTCACCTGCAGTTAAAATATGAACAGCACTAGACAGAGGTGGGACAAAGTCATTGTTATGCAAGTCCAAGTCGAGTCTGAAGTCATCAAATTCATGACTCGAGTCTGACTCGTGTCCAAGTCACATGACTCGAGTCCACACCTCTGGCACTAGACTCGCCCTGGAATGTTCCCCGCGGCAGCCCATGCTCACCTGTGTAGACGTGGCGTTACATTTGTAATGTAGCTCTCAGAGACACCGTCTTATTCTTCATGTATATTTATTATGACAACTTATCGAGTAACCGCGAGTGACGATATACACTTGGGTAATTAGACGACTCTATTCTGAGACAATGTAATTCTAGCCTCAAGACTACTCAGAGATGATGGAGACGACGGCGATTCCCCACAACAACAGCTCCCAGGTCCGGTTCGCACCGGCTCTTATTCAATCTCCGCCCTTGTTACACTTCACGGCCATTGGGCCACGTGCTTCCCCTCACGTGATCCTGTCAACGCTCGTCCCATCAATCATCATTAGCACGTCAATTAGTAACCATGGTCCCGGGGAGCCGTAATGTCCCTCTATCGCTTCGTACTGTCTTTTCAGATTAAAAAATATAAGTAGGCTAATCGCGACCAATATTATTCATTAAACGTGTTTTTGGGTTAGATCGCGTAAATATTTAACGTGTCGTTAAACCCGCCACCACCCGACACAATCAATGAGAAAGGTTTGTCACGTAAACAAAACATTCTGGCTAGGGTGAGGCTGTGCGTTTTGCCCAGCAAACCACACCGCTGTCAGATCGTATTCAGGGTTTAAAAAACCGATTCCCCTAAACCAGGGGGTTCAGAAACCAAAATAACGAGACATTTTTTCTTTGTTACAATTCGGTAAGTAAAAAANCCCAACACGTTATTTCAAGAGCCGCAATTCAACGTGGTGTGGGTACAAGACGGTGGTGGTGGTCCTTGATAAATAAGAACGTGGTGTGAGTACGAGAGACGGTGGTGGTCCTTGATAAATAACGTCTCACGAAGCAGCCGTCCCTCAAAGAGCCGCACGCCGCTACGGAGCTGCAGGTTGCCGACCCCGTGCTCTGAACCAACTGGCGTGAGCGTCAAGTAATAATAATAATTTAATACTCTTTGGTTCTTTCGGTAAAGTCACGTAGGTATAAATAAATTAAATCACGACGTTTCGGGCGCAACACAAGCGTCCGTCATCAGGTGGGACAACCGCGGCAAGAAACAATACGGGTAAACCCATATGGGTTGACAGGTATGGGTATGTAACAACATTACACATCACACTATACAACACACTATGCACTGTCTATAACTCAGCTATAGTACATGGTGAGGGTATGTAACAGCATTACACATCACACTATACAGCACACTATGCACTGTCTGTAACTCAGCTATAGTACATGGTGAGGGTATGTAACAACATTGCACATCACACTATACAGCACACTATGCCCTGTCTGTAACTCAGCTATAGTACATGGTGAGGGTATGTAACAGCATTACACATCACACTATGCAGCACACTATGCACTGTCTATAACTCAGCTATAGTGCATGGTGAGGGTATGTAACAACATTACACATCACACTATACAGCACACTATGCACTGTCTATTACTCAGCTATAGTACGTGGTGATGATATGTAACAGCATTACACACACGTGTACTGTATCTGAGCTGTACACAGTAGATGGTGTGATGTGTCATGTAAATGACAACATCATTGCTTGGGTCTGGGTAATAAATATAAACACACTGGCATAGCTACTCAGTGGTCTGTTCCACTCCGTAAGATACAAATATAGACGCATTTACAACTCATAAAAAAATATAACAACGCACTCGGATAGCTCCTCAATGGTGTGAGTTACACTGTTAAAGACACGGAGAAACTGAAACGCACACAAATAGAAAAACGTGAAAATTCACACGTATTTTTAACAAAGAAGAAATCTCACGTTTATTCATGACACTGTGTGGCCTAAGAAGGTAGTACTGTATATAACAGGCGATGTTTCGAGCAACGGCCCCTCTTCACAGCGCATCGCGAGCCGGAGAAGAGGTAGAGCGACTCTACGAAAGTGCTGAGATTGTTTTGTTGTTATTTGTGCGCCACTGCCAAACGCAGCGTCGCCAAAACATTTCGGTGATTTGAGAACGGCTTGCCATGCTGGCGTTGTTATTAATTAATTCGCTGTTGATCCGCTAAATTCTGCAGCGTGCACACAGAGAAACGCGCGCGTGGGAACCAATTCCAAACCCTTACATTCACTCAAGCAACGATCATCAGAGTAAAAACCCAAACACGCACGAACTCATTCAGAATCGCAGTCCTGCTTTAACTCTCAATTATGTCCTATTAATAGGTCCGTTGCCTGAAACGTCGTTAAATATGTTACCTTAAAGGGCCACGCAGTGCTCTTTGATGAACGCATTGAGTTATTTTGTGACAGCGAGAGAACGTCCCACATGAACCGGCAATGCGCACCGCGCATTCGTGCGTTTGACTGCTCTCTGATGCTCGTGGGTGAGATGCCTTGCTTCTGTTCTTGGCTCTGTATCAATGTGTTTTACGTGGTATATTAACGTAAACCGTGTAAGATGTAGATATTAACGTTTTAATTTGGAGTGATTAGATGTTAACTCCCTCGCCTGGTCTCCAGGAGGTCGTGGATTCGATCCCGACCCCGACGCCTGCTGCCTGCTGCATATTAGAAGTTTGCGTTTCTCTCCTTCTCACCGTGGTCGTTTTTTCCCTCCACATTTACAATCAACATCACGCGTTTAGAGTATTAAGCTACTGCTATACATTTCCACATGATAAGCCACTTCGTTTAGCTATCATTTGTGATGGCCAGATCGTTTCTGAAAAAGAGCTACATTGCTCAGTGTGCCTTACCTGGTAAAATATAACAAAATATAGTCCATAGTAATAGTTTTATTGAAGTTTTTACGCATGTGTCACTTGACACCTTGGACACCCTGCGAATGAGACGTCCAATCGAGCGACGTTCCAGGTAAAATATTTTAACCATCATCATCCTGGGGCTCACAACATCGGAGATGAACAAGGAATCCAACATTATTAGCAAGAGGTTACAAACCTTACGAGACACTCCATGGAAATGTGCTCAGGTGGTCAAGGTCACAGACACGAGCTTCGTATCGCACGCAGCTGTCGAGACGCAACGTGAGACACGTTACACGGTCGGCTTTGACCACTTCCAGACGGGTGCCAGGTCCACTCGCTACGCTCTCAGTGGGAGCTGCGCTCGTCACGACTCGTGGCTTCTCACCGATAGCCGCTCGCTGTGGCTGAGAAACGCTGTCCCTGGAGCGCACACGGCGGCGACGAACAAAGACACGAATCGACTCTCACCTGCGTAGAGAGGAGCGTTGCATTCACGTCGCGGTGTTGGGGTTTACAGGTCGCGATTTCTGCAAAACCCAGAGTGGCCAGGCAAACGGTGATGGTTTGTCCCTTGGACTGATGTCGTCGGCTATGGTGAGGCTTTGTGGGTTTCTGCACCAAAACCGTACCTTGTAAAAAATTTGTATTCTAAGTTTTTTTTAAGTATGTCGTCTCTATCATTGCCATTTATTTCAAATAAAGATTGCCATTTATTCGTTCATGATTTATTTGAGCATGATAGTTTAAAATTGTATTTAAAAAGATTAAACTTAATATTGTTAATTATTTGACAAATTATCTCCCAACTTCACGTGTAAATGAGTGGGGATCAGATGGGAGGGGAGAAGGGTGATCGTGTGGGTGGTTGAGGTGTGTGGGTGGGTGGAGATTGTTGTAGTTGTTAGTGCGCTGTGCTATGAACCTGCCGATCCAAGTTCAATTCCCACTCATGGCCACCAACACCAATGACCATTGTCTGAACGGTCATGGGCCTCCCTTAGCTCGACTCAGCCTCAAATGAGTACCTGGTATAAAAATCACCACTCGAGAGACAAAGGTGGCAGGGCTGGTGCTGGCCATTCACCCATTCGTGTGCCGTGCCGTCCTTCATAGATGCTCGCTAACAGCACTTGCCCAACAGTTTTCAGGCTATACGGGGATCTTTGCCTTTGTGCGGATGGTGAGTGAGCGGGTTTGCAGGTGATCAGACGGGAATGGGCGCTTGAATAAGTATGAGGTGGGCAGGTGGAGGGTGGCAGGATGGGCAGGTGTATGGCCGAGCAGGTGTGGGCAGGTGGGAGGTCTCTGTAGACGGCTGGGGTAGGTTAGGGAGTGGCAGGTGTCGGGTAGGAAGTGTTGGGTGCAGTGAGTGGGTGGTGGTCATCATTTCGAAGTGTAGTCATTATCACATCGTGCTCTTCATCATCATCCATCAGTCAGGATCCATTCATCATCGTAGCTCATGGTGATGAGGAACAAGCAAACTGACTGAGAGTGCAGCTATAAATACCACGAGACGCGCCATGGAATGTGGTCCAAGATACAGACAGCACTTACCTGTGAAGGCGTAAGCTGTAGATTTACAAACCGTGCCCGGTTTAATCTCCGATAATAACATCTATACAAATACAACAACAGTAACCATCCCAAAATAATACATGTTTACACAAGTCAGTCTCAGCTATGAGAGAGTCACATTCACAGCCTGGATGACAATCTTGAAAATAGATTTTCAGATTTTATTTTTNATTCACCCATAACACATTGACCCTTGACCCACAATACAATGCGATTACAATTCACAGGTAACCCAGAACACAATCAAGTCTATGTATATTTACGCGATCTAACCCAATAAACATTTATCATTGATAATATTGGTCGCAAAAGCCTACGTGTTAAAGTCAATTTGTTTAACCAGGTGAGAACTCAAGAGACCAGGATGAGTCTCGGTTGCAAGAGGATAATAATGATGCTTCTGCTGTTTGTTACTGCTGATAATGATTCTATTATTGATGCTGCTGGTTCTACTCCTGATGCTGATGAAGCTCCTGCTGTTGATGCTGTTGCTCCTGTTGCTAATTCTGCTGCTNATGCTACTTCTGCTGATGCTGATGATCGAGTCGAGTTGAATTTTATTTAACGAGGTGAGAACTCAGGAGATCAGGATGAGTCTCATTGACAAGAGTGACCTGGGTCACAAAATGAAAAANGCAAAACAAGTCAAACCCATGCGAGCAATGAAGCAAATATAAATCTCACCCACAGCCCAGAGCACAATGCGATTCGCGTTCACACAACTACACAACTGTACAATATAATCAATGCATCTCAAATTATCTACGCGTTGCTAAACAGCCTGAGACTCGAGGTTGGTTTACACCGGATTGGTGTCTCACGTTAAGGAGGGGCGCCGCGGTAACTCGGAGATGTTAACTCACTCGTCTGGTATGCAGGAGGTCGTGGGTTGGATTACGACCCTGAAAGCTGCTGTATATTTGAAGTTTGCGTTCTCATGGGTAGCAAAAATAAAAAAAGCAAAACAAGTCAAACCCATACCAGCAGGCTTAATTAATTAACAGACTTCCAAGTCAAGAGGCAGTTCAATTTTTGTCAGCAGAGGAAGGCGTTATCCCATTAATCGAAGGTTGTGGCTGGAGGTCCAAAGAGAATTAAAAAGTTAAACAAAACAAACCTTTAATATGTAAATATTGGTGGCGAAAGCCCTCCTACTAGGTTTTAAAATGGCTTCTCTCTGTCAATGCCCTGTGAAATAAAACTACTTTGTGTGGGTGGAGGAGTCCCTCGACCAGGTTATAACAAAAATGTTTTCGCCCAGCAACGCTCGGCACACACGAGTAGTCCCCCCTAGTGATGCTATCCCATTCCACCCCTGGTTTATCACCAACAAACGAGTGACCGCTAGGGGACGGCGCGCGTCACCCCATAGCGTCATGTGACGTGTGTTCCCAGAACGCCCGCGGTGGAACTCCGCCCTCTCGGCGTTGAGCGCCGAGAGCGTGGAGAGTGTTCCCCGCCCTCCCCACCAGTGCGCAATCCACTGCGCTACCTCTCCACCCCACACAATGCACATGCCCCTCTATACACTAAAGACAAAGATCCCCGTGTAGCCTTAACAGACTGTTGGGGTAAGTGCTGTTAGTAGCAGGTAGCAACTATGAAGGCCGGCATGGCACTCGAGGGGTGGGTGGCTTGCACCACGCCCGACCCGCCTTTGTCTCCCAGTGGCGATGTCTACACATCACTCAAGTTACTCATTTGAGGCTCAGTCGACTTAGAATCGGATAATCGTCACTGGTGTTGGTGAACCGGTCATGGGCCTCCCTAGGTCGACTCAGCCTCGAGTGAGCATCTGGAGCAGTGTGTAAACGTCACCACTGGGGAGACAAAGGCGGCCAGGCGTGGTGTTGGCCACCCACCCCTCGAGTGCAGTGCCGGACGTCATAGGTGCTCGCTCACAGCACTTTCCCCAACAGTCTGTTAAGGCTGCATGGGGATCTGTGTCTTTGTGTGCGTGTGTCTGTGCGTTGTGCTCGTTTCTCTGTGCTGCTCAAACTCCGTGCTATCAGGACGCACGACTCAGATCCAGAATCGTCACTGAGTTACCAACACCACCCACCCACAGTGCGGGGTAGAGCGGTTGACTAAACGAATGGTGAATGGATGCAACAGCTCCATGGAGTCGGGGCGGTAAAACGATAGCAACCCGCCTCCCAGTGCAGATGACATCCGACTCTCCGGGGAGGATCCCTCACTGTCACTGAGGTCGCTACATCACAATGACACACTGAGCAGCTGTTGTTATTTTTACATAAAACCCAGGATGAGTCGTTCCTTCCCAGCTCACATTCTTTACTACCTCCTTTCCGTGCGATCGTCCCGTATGCAACTCCAACCTCACAGATCCCCGCCACACCCCCACGTCTACCTCCAGTAGTGCTGACCCGACGAGAAGCTCTCGGAGCACAGGCTTGGTAGAAGACATCAAAGCGGTGTGGGTGATCGGGTCGACCCTGGGAGACAGCGGTCCGCGTCACCGTTCTGAGATCCGAGGAAACCTGGAGGTTGTTGTAGGCCGAGTTTGGGTCCAGAGTCGGTGAGCGTCCGTCTGTAGTAACGATAATCACAGTAGCCGTGTTAACAACAGCACCACTATAACAATAGCACTCGTGCACTAACACGCACGTACAGTACAATAGAGCAATTCATAATGAGCATTTTATACAATGTAATGCGTAGCTATCGGTGTGATGACATGTAACGGGCACTTTGTCAATCCACTGCTAGAAGAGGGCTTCCCTACACCGTACGGGTTGCGGGGGATATTTGACCATACTTCACCACGCCAGTCACCGCACGTTGGTGAAGGCAGGCGGCGCAGCTGGCGAGAGCACAGAAGTACAGTACAGCAGTTCGTTTGTCTGCCCCGCTATCTGCTGCCCCGCCATGTAGCCCCGCAGCCTGTAGCACCTGCTAGGCAGGGTGGTGGTGGCCGCCCGTGTGAGCCCTCCCCAGGCCAACCCATGCGGGCTTTGCGAGGTACGAGGAGGTGGGGCGCACTGCGGGCGATTTCGGAGAATCTCTAATTGCGATTTTTCTGACAGATATTGCGATTGCTCTTTGATTTGCTATTATATTTTTTAAGTCAAGCTTCAGTTCAATATTTGCTGTGTAATAGATTTCAACCACGTGATGGAGCATTACCACATTAAACCATCAAAATATGAACTCTCATATATGCTAATGCAAGGATGAATTGCTTCCAAAATGTATTTATTAATATGTTTAATTGAAATAGAACGATCAAACATAGAGCAATTGTAAATTAAATAAAGTTATGATGATGTAATAAGAGCCTGTCAGATTCACGTGGTGATCGGCTTTGCCGGTCCGCTTTACAGCCAATGGGGGAGAGCCTGGAGCATGGCCCCGGCGTGATCACGGGATGTCAGTTAGGTGATTGGTTTCGTTGGTCTTGGCCTCAGCCAATGGGAAGACAAGTCGGGGTGGTCCGGGAGTTGATGGGGATCTGGAACATTCGGCGCAGGCTATTGAGGATTGGCTGGAGTGTACCACGTGACCCAGGCATTAAATAAGGGAAGAGGAGAGACACGGGGTCAGACACAAACTAAGAGAGGAGGCCACGCGCGAGTGGGGCTCCAGGTGCCACGTGGTGGTGGTCTCTGGTGACTGTCTGCCGCTTCCCGTTGCCTGCCAGCAACGGGGAGTGTTTGTGAACGCAAAGAAAGGAAATAAAAGGACCGATTCTACAAGCCGTCTCCAGCGTGTTATTACATTGGTGTCAGAAGTTTTTCTGGGACCGTTTGGACGATCTTCAAGATGTCCAAGCACCTCAGAAAGAAGAACCCACCCGACCCTCCATCGGAGGAAGTTGTGGAGACGGACGACGACGATTTGCTAAGAGCTACGGCTCCTCTGCCTCCGACGGCCGCTCTCTTCGACGCCGCTCATCGCCCATGGGAGGAAGAGGCAACCACCTCAAGGGCGGACGAGGGATGGCGGCTGATGGCGGAGCAGATCGAGTCGCTCCGCGCGATTCTGCTCAATCTGGTGACGGCGGTCGCGTCCTCTACGGGCCTGGGTCGGCCGCCTGCGGTTCAGCTCGATGCTGAGGACCAGGCTCTTCGGCGGGAAACGACGTCTTGGGCGGGNCGGCGGCGACGGAGCCTTTCGACGCCATCTTGCGCGAGGCTGCTATCACGCGGCCGCCAGACGCCATTTTGTCAGAGACGCGCGGAACGCGGGAAGCGCAAGTGGAGACGCCCGCGGCGTCTGCCTGCCACCGCGGACATCGGCTTCCACAGATTAAGGAATTTATCGCCGGGGGCGATTAGAGTGCTTTTACGTAGCGCTTTGAGTCGGCCTTCAGATCCGTACGATGGACGGAGGCGGAGGCGCTGGAAGCGCTGCCCACGCTGCTGGACGATGTTTCACTGGCGGTCTTTCGATCCATCCCGGCGTCCAAGAAGAAGACGCTTCGTAATGCTTTCGCTGAAATGGCGGAGTTTTACAACCCGCCAACGGCAGCCATGAGGAAATTTATGTCACGTCATCGAGGATCGGAGGAGTCGCCCTTGGCTTACCGGGGGGTGCTGGTGGCGTTGGCCATGGCCGCTTACCCCGACGCGATGGCGGATCACCTCGATCCTCTCATCATTTCCCGTATGCTGGAGCTGTCTCAGGAACTCAACATCTCGCTGCCGGTATGTGGCCACGAACCGCTTACATCGCGATGGGTGGCGCGCTGCTTGGACGCTAAATTTAACATCAAGCGCTGGGATCAGATGGCGGCGTGGACGGGTAAACCCGAAATCAACGGCCCACCTTTAGGGTGGTCTCCACGACGGGTTGTCCACTGCTCTGACGACTCCGGCGATGACGAGATGGTGGCTGCTGTTCCACACTGGATCCCGAGACGGCGGCTGAACGACCGGGGTGGTGACTACGCGAGCCGACCACGTGTGGGGCCGGGTCGACCGACCGACCGCCGGCCGACGACGGCCACGTGCTTCAAGTGTGGCCGACGAGGCCATTTTGCCCGCGAATGCCGCTGCCGACCTCTGCCTTCGCCGCTTCCGCCGAGTGGGCCTCCATCTCCTCCACCGGGCGCGGAGCCGCGACACCCTCGGGCGAGTCGGCGCAAATCGGACACCCGGCAGGTCGTGTCACATCATTCATCCACTCGCACACATAGTTGCACTTCCAATGATAATTGTGATTCTTCGGTATCATTACCACGTTCTACTACACATTTGAAAAAATCGGCTCGTAGGGTTGTGGCTGCGGCGTCGGGTTCGTCGACGGTACGGGGTACCATCGACGGCATCGACGTCCGGATTTTGGTGGACACTGGCGCGTCTGCCACCATCATTTCAGATGATATTTTTCATCTTTTGTCTATTTCCACATCGCGAATCCGCAGGGTTAATGACGCGTGTGTGGCCGCGAATGGGGGTAGCATGGGTATTTTCGGTCAAGTTGATGTGCGAATTGCTATCGGTAATATTACCGTCGAAGGATCGGTGTTGATCTCGCGCTCACTGGCCGTCCCATGCCTATTAGGCACTGATTTATTGCGCCGCATGCCACTTAAGATATTGGTCGACCAGGATTGTTTAGAAATGCCGGGGGGTCGTAGGATGTCGTTCCTGCCTTCCCTGCTGGCCCGTTCGCCGCCGGGTAATGCTGTTAATGCTATGGTCGCTGCCACAGTAGAAGTTCCATCGGGCTCACAAATGCTTATCCTGCTGCGTTACCGTAAACCCCTTCAGGTTAAGGATGGTACAATGGGTGTGTTATTATCTCCGTCGAATTCGGTGTCTAAATCTTTTTCCTTGGTGGCGGCCCAAACGATCGTATGGCTGGGTCAGGCCCTGTTCATACAGGTGTTGAATGGGGGCCAGACCGGGTCGTTGTCCGGCTGGATCGGTATTGGCTCACGCCACTACCGATTTCGCCACTTTTGACGGAAAGCCACATATTAAAACACACACCGATGGACCGCCACGTGATCGTTCACAGGAACGGTGGATCGCGGACTTGTGCGGAGAAAATTCATCTTTATCAAACGCGCAGAGGTCTGCTTTGCATTCGTTGTTACTACGGTATGCTGATGTTTTCAGTAAAAATGATTTGGATCTCGGCCGCACGTCGCTTTTGTCGCACCATATTGACACCGGTGCGACACCTCCGATTTGTATGCATCCGCATCGCATGAGCCCTGCAGAAAGGGAACACGTGCGCGGCGCGGTAGACGAGATGTTGGCGGCTGATATTATTTCGCCGTCCAACAGTCCGCGGGGTGCGCCGGTGGTACTGGTTAAGAAAAAGGATGGTGGGACGAGATTTTGCGTCGATTTCCGCCGGTTGAATAAGATATCTGTGGCGGACGCATACCCTTTACCACGGATGGATGACTCATTGGACGCTTTGTCAGGGGCAAAATTCTTCTCCACCCTCGATCTGTCCTCGGGCTTTTGGCAGCTCCCCCTCGATGACGCGTCGAAACCCAAGACGGCATTCCGCATGCCACAAGGCCTCTTTGAGTTTAACCGCTTACCCATGGGCTTAAATGCGGCTCCGGCGACGTTACAACGCCTGATGGAACTGGTACTGGTGGGACTACAGTGGGAGACATGCCTCATATATTTAGACGATATTATCGTTTTTAGCCGCACGTTCGTTTTTAGCCGCATGTTCGAGGAACACCTCCAACGCCTGGAGACTGTCTTTCAGAGGATGCGCTCGGCTGACCTAAAGTTTAAACCAAAGAAATGCCACCTTCTGCAACACTCCGTCCGTTACTTAGGTCATATTGTCAGTTCGGACGGCGTGTCCACTGACCCTCAGAAAACGCGATGTGTCCGAGAGTGGCCTACACCACTTCGGTGGGCGACGTTCGGCGCTTTATAGGCTTTGCATCCTACTATCGCCGGTTTGTTAAGAACTTTGCCACGCTGGCTAAACCACTGCATATTCTGACGGGCAAAAATCAAAGGTTTAAATGGGTCCGGAGGAGGAACGCTCTTTTCACTCGCTCCAGGATCACCTCGCCACGGCGCCTACGCTCGACTACCCAGACTTTTCCCAGCCGTTCATCCTTGACACGGATGCTAGCGATATCGGCATCGGGGCCGTTTTATCGCAACGTAAAGACGGGGTTGATCGAGTGGTTGCATACGGCAGTAGGGTTCTGTCCCGGCAGAAACACGATATTGCGTGACAAGGCGGGAACTTTTGGCGATCGTGCATTTTGTTCGCCTGTACCGGCCGTACCTGTATGGAAGGAAATTCCTCGTTCGCACGGATCACGCGGCTTTGCAATACTCGTTGAAATTGGACCAACCATCAGGCCAATTGGCACGGTAGTTGGAATCGTTACAGGAATTTTCCTTCGATATCACGTACCGCAAGGGTGCTCGTCACGCCAACGCGGATGCGCTCTCCAGGTTACCACCCATTCCCCCATGCACTTGTCGGACGGGTATGCACCGCTGCGGGGCGCCGCTTACCTCGCCCTGTCCGGTTATGGGGCGATGTCGAACGAGGACAGCCAGGATGTGCCAGTGGATATTGATGATACCCTGCGGCTGCCGCACTCGGTTTGGCTACGCGAGCAGGAGGCCAATGCCTCTCTGGCTCCGCTGCGGAAATTGATCGGAAAACCGAGAGCTCATTTGGCAGGATGGAAGTGGCGGATGTTCCGGGGCCAGGCGGGACTATTAATGTGTACCGATGGATTGTCTGACCGACCACGCCTGGTCGTGCCTACATCCCTTCGCCATAATCTGCTTCGCGCTCTGCACGCTGACAAATTAATGCACCTCGGCGTGCAAAAGACTTTGGCCGCAATGCAGAATATTTATTTTGGCCCGGCATGACGGCAGACGTCAACGACTTTGTCCGGTCATGCCATGATTGTGCGAAGAGGAAACCGCCTCGGAAACATTATGTGCCGCCATTACGTTCCATTGAGGTATCCTGTATAAACGAATAAGTTGCTCTGGACATCCTCGGGCCGTTCCCTCCATCCGCTAGGGGCAACAAATACCTTCTGGTTGGGTAGAATATTTTTCTCGATGGCCTATGGCCTGGCCTCTGCCTGACCAGACGGACGCGTCCATCACCGATGCTTTTGTGAATGGTTATGTCATGGATAAAGGAGCACCCGAGAGGCTGCTCACGGATCAGGGACGTAACTTCTCCTCCAAATTGCTCAAGGATGTTTGCGATGCGCTGGCACAAAGAAAATCCGCACTTCCCCTTACCATCCACAAACGGACGGCATGGTAGAACGATTTAACCGCACCCTATCGGCTATGCTTTGTCACACGGTCAGTGAAAAGCAGACCGATTGGACTTGCACATACCGGGCGTCTTAGCGGCATATCGCATGGTTCCGCACGCGTCCATGGGATATTCGCCATTTTTCTTGATGTATGGTGGGAGAACGTACCCCCCATTGATGTACAACTGGGTACACCGAGGAAACAGCCGTCCCTTTCCTTGCCTGATCACGTACGGGACTCGCTTGAACGGGTTGCAGAGGCGCGAGAAGCCGCCAGCTGTGCGACGGCCCGTACGCAGGCAAGGAACGAGAGGTGTGCACGTCGATTGCGTACCCACATGCCCTGGTCGGTGGGCGATCAGGCATGGCTCCACTGCCCTCAGGTGCCTGTGGGCACATCCCTAAATTGCACAGGCCTTGGCGGGGGCCTGTGACGTTGGTGGACATTCGGAACCCACAGAGTGTTCGTGTCCAATACGGAAAACGTCGGTGGTACGTCCATTCGTCGCGACTCAAACCCTACGTTGACCCGCGTACCGACACCTCATCTCCACTTGTTGACCTGCCGGGGTCTACTGTGTCGAATATGCCGCTTGCCTCGCCCGTTGATCCCCAGCGGGACTGTGTTGTGCCACCCGCAGATGAACAGGTTTGAGGGCTGCTGAGACCCCGCCGTCCCTCCTCCAACCGGGCCTGACCTGGACATGACCGAAATCGGAAATCCTCCTTCTTCTTCATGCCAACCACCTCCTGTTGATCTGGCGGCAAGGCGACCGTGCGCAGGAAGCGGAGAGGGTCCCGCGTCGCGTACGTGGTCGAAATCTCTTCCGTTTCGATAGCATTGATTGCCTTGCAGTCTCTTCCCTGTTGTTACCACGCTGCAGGGCGCCCTAATGTATGTCTGTTTATTCATGGTGAATTTTAATTTTGTTCGGCGCATAGGCACCCATTTCGCCCTTCATGGTTAATGCGTCTTTGACGCCCTAATAAGCAATTATATGGAATCAGCTTGTCACCCTTTTCCCAGCCGAGACGGCTGACTTTTTCACCGGGGGGGGGGGGGGGGTGATGTAATAAGAGCCTATGTCAGATTCACGTGGTGATCGCTTTGCCGGTCCCGCTTTACAGCCAATGGGGGGAGAGCCTGGGAGCATGGCCCCGGCGTGATCACGGGATGTCAGCTAGGTGATTGGTTTCGTTGGTCTTGGCCTCAGCCAATGGGAAGACAAGTCGGGGCGTGGTCCCGGGAGTTGATGGGGGATCTGGAACATTCGGCGCAGGCTATTGAGGATTGGCTGGAGTGTACCACGTGACCCAGGCATTAAATAAGGGGAGAGAGGAGAGACACGGGTCAGACACAGAACAAAGAGAGGAGAGGCCACGCGCGAGTGGGGCTCCAGATGCCACGTGGTGGTGGGTCTCTGGTGACTGTCTGCCCGCTTCCCGTTTCCTGCCAGCAACGGGGAGTGTTTGTGAACTGCAAAGAAAGTGAAATAAAAGGACCGATTCTACAAGCCGTCTCCAGCGTGTTATTACATTGGTGTCAGAAGTTTTTCTGGGACCGTTTGGACGATCTTCAAGATGTCCAAGCACCTCAGAAAGAAGAACCCACCCGACCCTCCATCGGAGGAAGTTGTGGAGACGGACGACGACGATCTGCTAAGAGCTACGGCTCCTCTGCCTCCGTCGGCCGCTCTCTTCGACGCCGCTCATCGCCCACGGGAGGAAGAGGCAACCACCTCAAGGGCGGACGAGGGATGGCGGCTGATGGCGGAGCAGATCGAGTCGCTCCGCGCGATTCTGCTCAATCTGGTGACGGCGGTCGCGTCCTCTACGGGCCTGGGTCGGCCGCCTGCGGTTCAGCTCGATGCTGAGGACCAGGCTCTTCGGCGGGAAACGACGTCTTGGGCGGGCGGCGGCGACGGAGCCTTTCGACGCCATCTTGCGCGAGGCTGCTACACGCGGCCGCCAGACGCCATTTTGTCAGAGACGCGCGGAACGCGGGAAGCGCAAGTGGAGACGCCCGCGGCGTCTGCCTGCCACCGCGGACATCGGCTTCCACAGATTAAGGAATTTATCGCCGGGGGCGATTAGAGTGCTTTTACGTAGCGCTTTGAGTCGGCCTTCAGATCCGTACGATGGACGGAGGCGGAGGCGCTGGAAGCGCTGCCCACGCTGCTGGACGATGTTTCACTGGCGGTCTTCCGATCCAACCCGGCGTCCAAGAAGAAGACGCTTCGTAATGCTTTCGCTGAAATGGCGGAGTTTTACAACCGCCAACGGCAGCCATGAGGAAATTTATGTCACGTCGTCGAGGATCGGAGGAGTCGCCCTTGGCTTACCGGGGGTGCTGGCGGCGTTGGCCATGGCCGCTTACCCCGACGCGATGGCGGATCACCTCGATCCTCTCATCATTTCCCGTATGCTGGAGCTGTCCAGGAACTCAACATCTCGCTGCCGGTATGTGGCCACGAACCGCTTACATTGCGATGGGTGGCGCGCTGCTTGGACGCTAAATTTAACATCAAGCGCTGGGATCAGATGGCGGCGTGGACGGGAAACCCGAAATCAACGGCCCACCTTTAGGGTGGTCACCACGACGGGTTGTCCACTGCTCCGACGACTCCGGCGATGACGAGATGGTGGCTGCTGTTCCACACTGGATCCCGAGACGGCGGCTGAACGACCGGGGTGGTGACTACGCGAGCCGACCACGTGTGGGGGCCGGGTCGACCGACCGACCGCCGGCCGACGACGGCCACGTGCTTCAAGTGTGGCCGACGAGGCCATTTTGCCCGCGAATGCCGCTGCCGACCTCTGCCTTCGCCGCTTCCGCCGAGTGGGCCTCCATCTCCTCCACCGGGCGCGGAGCCGCGACACCCTCGGGCGAGTCGGCGCAAATCGGACACCCGGCAGGTCGTGTCACATCATTCATCCACTCGCACACATAGTTGCACTTCCAATGATAATTGTGATTCTTCGGTATCATTACCACGTTCTACTACACAATGGAAAAAATCGGCTCGTAGGGTTGTGGCTGCGGCGTCGGGTTCGTCGACGGTACGGGGTACCATCGACGGCATCGACGTCCGAATTTTGGTGGACACTGGCGCGTCTGCCACCATCATTTCAGATGTTATTTTTCATCTTTTGTCTATTCCCACGTCGCGAATCCGCAGGGTTAATGACGCGTGTGTGGCCGCGAATGGGGGTAGCATGGGTATTTTCGGTCAAGTTGATGTGCGAATTGCTATCGGTAATATTACCGCCGAAGGATCGGTGTTGATCTCACGCTCACTGGCCGTCCCATGCCTATTAGGCACTGATTTATTGCGCCGCATGCCACTTAAGATATTGGTCGACCAGGATTGTTTAGAAATGCCGGGGGTCGTAGGATGTCGTTCCTGCCTTCCCTGCTGGCCCGTTCGCCGCCGGGTAACGCTGTTAATGCTATGGTCGCTGCCACAGTAGAAGTTCCATCGGGCTCACAAATGCTTATCCTGCTGCGTTACCGTAAACCCCTTCAGGTTAAGGATGGTACAATGGGTGTGTTATTATCTCCGTCGAATTCGGTGTCTAAATCTTTTTCCTTGGTGGCGGCCCAAACGATCGTACGGCCGGGTCAGGCCCTGTTCATACAGGTGTTGAATGGGGGCCAGACCGGGTCGTTGTCCCGGCTGGATCGGTATTGGCTCACGCCACTACCGATTTCGCCACTTTTGACGGAAAGCCACATATTAAAACACACACCGATGGACCGCCACGTGATCGTTCACAGGAACGGTGGATCGCGGACTTGTGCGGAGAAAATTCATCTTTATCAAACGCGCAGAGGTCTGCTTTGCATTCGTTGTTACTACGGTATGCTGATGTTTTCAGTAAAAATGATTTGGATCTCGGCCGCACGTCGCTTTTGTCGCACCATATTGACACCGGTGCGACACCTCCGATTGTATGCATCCGCATCGCATGAGCCCTGCAGAAAGGGAACACGTGCGCGGCGCGGTAGACGAGATGTTGGCGGCTGATATTATTTCGCCGTCCAACAGTCCGCGGGGTGCGCCGGTGTACTGGTTAAGAAAAAGGATGGTGGGACGAGATTTGCGTCGATTTCCGCCGGTTGAATAAGATATCTGTGGCGGACGCATACCCTTTACCACGGATGGATGACTCATTGGACGCTTTGTCAGGGGCAAAATTCTTCTCCACCCTCGATCTGTCCTCGGGCTTTTGGCAGCTCCCCCTCGATGACGCGTCGAAACCCAAGACGGCATTCCGCATGCCACAAGGCCTCTTTGAGTTTAACCGCTTACCCATGGGCTTAAATGCGGCTCCGGCGACGTTACAACACCTGATGGAACTGGTACTGGTGGACTACAGTGGGAGACATGCCTCATATATTTAGACGATATTATCGTTTTAGCCGCACGTTCGTTTTTAGCTGCATGTTCGAGGAACACCTCCAACGCCTGGAGACTGTCTTTCAGAGGATGCGCTCAGCTGACCTAAAGTTTAAACCAAAGAAATGCCACCTTCTGCAACACTCCGTCCGTTACTTAGGTCATATTGTCAGTTCGGACGGCGTGTCCACTGACCCTCAGAAAACGCGATGTGTCCGAGAGTGGCCTACACCCACTTCGGTGGGTGACGTTCGGCGCTTTATAGGCTTTGCATCCTACTATCGCCGGTTTGTTAAGAACTTTGCCACGCTGGCTAAACCACTGCATATTCTGACGGGCAAAAATCAAAGGTTTAAATGGGGTCCGGAGGAGGAACGCTCTTTTCACTCGCTCCAGGATCACCTCGACATGGCGCCTACGCTCGACTACCCAGACTTTTCCCAGCCGTTCATCCTTGACACGGATGCTAGCGATATCGGCATCGGGGCCGTTTTATCGCAACGTAAAGACGGGGTTGAACGAGTGGTTGCATACGGCAGTAGGGTTCTGTCCCCGGCAGAAACACGATATTGCGTGACAAGGCGGGAACTTTTGGCGATCGTGCATTTTGTTCGCCTGTACTGGCCGTACCTGTATGGAAGGAAATTCCTCGTTCGCACGGATCACGCGGCTTTGCAATACTCGTTGAAATTGGACCAACCATCAGGCCAATTGGCACGGTGGTTGGAATCGTTACAGGAATTTTCCTTCGATATCACGTACCGCAAGGGTGCTCGTCACGCCAACGCGGATGCGCTCTCCAGGTTACCACCCATTCCCCATGCACTTGTCGGACGGGTATGCACCGCTGCGGGGCGCCGCTTACCTCGCCCTGTCCGGTTATGGGGGCGATGTCGAACGAGGACAGCCAGGATGTGCCAGTGGATATTGATGATACCCTGCGGCTGCCGCACTCGGTTTGGCTACGCGAGCAGGAGGCCGATGCCTCTCTGGCTCCGCTGCGGAAATTGATCGGAAAACCGAGAGCTTATTTGGCAGGATGGAAGTGGCGGATGTTCCGGGCCAGGCGGGACTATTAATGTGTACCGATGGATTGTCTGACCGACCACGCCTGGTCGTGCCTACATCCCTTCGCCATGATCTGCTTCGCGCTCTGCACGCTGACAAATTAATGCACCTCGGCGTGCAAAAGACTTTGGCCGCAATGCAGAAAGATTTATTTTGGCCCAGCATGACGGCAGACGTCAACGACTTTGTCCGGTCATGCCATGATTGTGCGAAGAGGAAACCGCCTCGGAAACATTATGTGCCGCCATTACGTTCCATTGAGGTATCCTGTATAAACGAATAAGTTGCTCTGGACATCCTCGGGCCGTTCCCTCCATCCGCTAGGGGCAACAAATACCTTCTGGTTGGGTAGAATATTTTTCTCGATGGCCTATGGCCTGGCCTCTGCCTGACCAGACGGCCGCGTCCATCACCGATGCTTTTGTGAATGGTTATGTCATGGATAATGGAGCACCCGAGAGGCTGCTCACGGATCAGGGACGTAACTTCTCCTCCAAATTGCTCAAGGATGTTTGCGATGCGCTGGGTACAAAGAAAATCCGCACTTCCCCTTACCATCCACAAACTGACGGCATGGTAGAACGATTTAACTGCACCCTATCGGCTATGCTTTGTCACACGGTCAGTGAAAAGCAGACCGATTGGGACTTGCACATACCGGGCGTCTTAGCGGCATATCGCATGGTTCCGCACGCGTCCACGGGATATTCGCAATTTTTCTTGATGTATGGTGGGGAGAACGTACCCCCATTGATGTACAACTGGGTACACCGAGGAAACAGCCGTCCCTTTCATTGCCTGATCACGTACGGGACTCACTTGAACGGGTTGCAGAGGCACGAGAAGCCGCCAGCTGTGCGACGGCCCGTACGCAGGCAAGGAACGAGAGGTGTGCACGTCGATCGCGTACCCACATGCCTTGGTCGGTGGGCGATCAGGCATGGCTCCACTGCCCTCAGGTGCCTGTGGGCACATCCCTAAATTGCACAGGCCTTGGCGGGGGCCTGTGACGTTGGAGGACATTCGGAACCCACAGAGTGTTCTTGTCCAATACGGAAAACGTCGGTGGTACGTCCATTCGTCGCGACTCAAACCCTACGTTGACCCACGTACCGACACCTCATCTCCACTTGTTGACCTGCCGGGTCTGCTGTGCCGAATATGCCGCTTGCCTCGCCCGTTGATCCCCAGTGGGACTGTGTTGTGCCACCCGCAGATGAACAAGTTTTGAGGGCTGCTGAGACCCCCGCCGTCCCTCCTCCAACCGGGCCTGACCTGGACATGACCTAAATCGGAAATCCTCCTTCTTCTTCATGCCAACCACCTCCTGTTGATCCGGCGGCAAGGCGACCGTGCGCAGGAAGCGGAGAGGGTCCCGCGTCGCGTACGTGGTCGAAATCTCTTCCGTTTCGATAGCATTGATTGCCTTGCAGTCTCTTCCCTGTTGTTACCGCGCTGCAGGGGCGCCCTAATGTATGTCTGTTTATTCATGGGTAAATTTTAATTTTGTTCGGCACATAGGCACCCATTTCGCCCTTCATGGTTAATGCGTCTTTGACGCCCTAATAAGCAATTATATGGAATCGGCTTGTCACCCTTTTCCCAGCCGAGACGGCTGACTTTTTCACCGGGGGGGGGGGGGGTGATGTATAAGAGCCTATGTCAGATTCACGTGGTGATCGGCTTTGCCGGTCCGCTTTACAGCCAATGGGGGAGAGCCTGGGAGCATGGCCCGGCGTGATCACGGGATGTCAGCTAGGTGATTGATTTCGTTGGTCTTGGCCTCAGCCAATGGGAAGACAAGTCGGGGGCGTGGTCCGGGAGTTGATGGGGATCTGGAACATTCGGCGCAGGCTATTGAGGATTGGCTGGAGTGTACCACGTGACCCAGGCAGTAAATAAGGGAGAGAGGAGAGACACGGGGTCAGACACAGAACTAAGAGAGGGAGAGGCCACGTGCGAGTGGGGCTCCGGGTGCCACGTGGTGGTGGGTCTCTGGTGACTGTCTGCCCGCTTCCCGTTGCCTGCCAGCAACGGGGAGTGTTTGTGAACTGCAAAGAAAGGAAATAAAAGGACCGATTCTACAAGCCGTCTCCAGCGTGTTATTAGAATAATACAAATTGAAACAATTCCAATAAGAAAATAATAGGACTTTTCAAATCGTAAAAAATCGCAGCATTTGCAATTTGCTAATCGCATTGTTTCAAATTTCGCTTTGAAATCTATTAATCGTTCAGCCCTACTGCGTGATAGTGCATGTGGGAGGCAGTGGATCGCAGCAGCAGAGTGGATATCAACACCGCCGTAGCGTCTCTGTGTGCACAACAAACACAAACATTTCCCGTGTGTCACCTTTCACAGATTATAGGAGCAAGTGCTGTTGGTGAGCACCTGTGAAGGCCGGCAAGGCACACGAGGTGGGTGGGTTGACCAACACCACGCCCGGCCGCCTTTTTCTCCCCTGTGGTGACGTTTACACACCGCACCAGCTGCTCACTCGAGGCTGAGTCGACCCAGGGGAGGCTCATGACCGTTTCAGATGATCCACTACTGTGGTGATGTACACTCGTGTGTGATGGTGTAGTGATGTACACTCGTGTGTGTGTGTGATAGTGTAGTGATGTACACTCGTGTGTGTGTGTGTGATAGTGTAGTGATGTACACTGTGTGTGTGATAGTGTAGTGATGTACAGTGTGTGTGATGGTGTAGTGATGTACACTCGTGTGTGTGATAGTGTAGTGATGTACACTTGTGTGTCTGATAGTGTAGTGATGTACACTGTGTGTGTGTGATGGTGTAGTGATGTACACTCGTGTGTGTGTGATAATGTAGTGATGTACACTCGTGTGTGATAGTGTAGTGATGTACACTCGTGTGTGTGTGATAGTGTAGTGATGTACAGTGTGTGTGATGGTGTAGTGATGTACACTGTGTGTGTGTGATAGTGTAGTGATGTACACTCGTGTGTGTGTGATAGTGTAGTGGTGTACACTCGTGTGTGTGATAGAGTATTGATGTACACTTTTGTATATATAGGCCTTTTTCCAAAAATAATATTAATAATTATTTTGCCGAATATTTATTTTTTAGTAATTTATCGGGGCGAGCATGGGACAACCCACCCTCACACAGCAGCCTACCCTTCACACTCGGACCAAGCAGCCGGAGATAAGCCATAAAAGGTAATAAAACCCAAAACAAAAGAACAAAGGGGTGATGATTGCGAATGAGATTCTGGGGAAATCTCTACATGGCTTCAAAGACCGCCACAATGCACGTGTAATAAAATATGTTGACGACACACAGCTTGGTCTCCATCTCTCGTATATTCTTTGTTATTCCGCTCACACTCCGCTGGTCCCGACAGTGGAACGGGCTCCAACTCCATGACTACGCCAACTGACCCCGAGCCTCTTCCGGATCCCCCTTATATTCCCTCCCCACGTCATCCTGTCTCCACCTTCCACCACGCCCTTTCCGAACTTTCCAGATTATGCCCTTCACTTAGCACCCCCCGGCTCCGCCCTTAGGCTCCGCCCCTGATCTTCTGGGCATCCGATTGGACCGGAGGTGGGCGGCGGACCTTCCTATACGCCCACATTACTGGGCCCCGCCCCCAATACTCCGGGCCGTCTGATTGGCCCAGAGCTGAGCGGCAAAACCTCGCTTATGCTCGCATTACATATTCATGTGTAGGTGTATTGATACACGTTCTATAGTAATTTACCTTTCAGCCGTTGTAGTGATTTACACTGTCAACCAAGGTTAAACCTTGGTCTTGCTGTCTAATAAACATCTGAATGTTAATGCAGAATCCTAAGGTGCCTTTGATGCTGAGAGCTTCAGAGTTTAACACAGAACCCTAAGAATCCTAACTGTGTCTGAGTGTGTATCACGCTGCCTCAAGTACCAATAAATGAATCCTAAACATATCAGCCATGGTGTCAAACACTCACATGCAGAATAGCAACAGCATCCTCATTCAATAGTACACACGTGTAGGGTTAATAGAGCTCATGTAATATTCCTTTTCGCTCATGTGTGTACTGTATGTTAACGTAGAGGTATTGCAATAAATAGGCAATAGTAATGTATCTGTATGTATGTACAGTGATACAAATGGTCAGCCACAGTGATAGCCGAGTCAGGCTCTGTGAGCCTTGAGTATTAACATTGAACCCCAATAATCCTTACTGTGCCTTAGCAGGGATGTAGCAGCTTGAAGCATTATGAATGAATGAGAATGATTAGGCTGCCTTAGTCTGATTATGAGCCTACAGCATTAACAGGAACCCTACGAATCACGACGGTGATGTAGTCTGGCTCAAGTCTGATGATGACATCCATCACAGAGAATACTTATAGTCATTGATTCATCTGCTGCAATGGTTACTTTGGCCAACATCATCCTCACTGGATAATACACGCGTGTAATATCAATGGAGCTCATGTAATGGTGTCTAATGAATATGTAATATCGTAAATTACGGCGGGAGACCACTTGACGGGTAGCACACTTTATTAACACTTGTCTTTGCCACAATAACACGTGTGGTCACTACAGCTCACGCTACACGTTCCACCCGGCTACACACACACGGGCTCTCCAGCCCCGTAGCTTCCAGGGGAACCTACAGACCCACCCCAGCTTGGGTATGGGTCACGACCACTGGGTCCCGTGGCCCGGCCCTCACACGGACGTCCGGCCCCGGTCCAAGGTCCCGCCTCTGAGCCACACAGGGTCCCGGCCCTTACAAGGACAGCAGGACTAGGGGTCTCAGGGCCCTATCTCTTCCTCCTCCGTCTTCCGTCTTCACTGGTCACCAACTCCCCGAGCGCCCGCGCGCACCACCTTTTATAGTCCTCCGCTCCCGAGGAGACGGAGCCTATGCGGACCGCGATGTGAGCACCACCCTAGTTGACCAATCACCACGCGCTGCCACACGATCCCTTTTCCCAGCTTGTGTCAGCGCACACACCCAATCACCACGCGCTGCCACACAATCCATCACTGTCAGCGCGCGTCACCACTACACAGCCAATCACCACGTGCTGCCCACGATCCCTACTGGCAGCGCGTATCACCCCTACATCACCCCCTCCCACATAGCTCGCAGCCGGCCCGGCTGCTAAAACAACAAAAAAACCCCACTCCCCAAGTGTGCCCCGTAACATAACCACAACGCAACACAACAACACAACACAACAAAGACCTATATACAAACCGACGAGCAACACAATGGAAGTTATTTTGAAAAAAACCGACGTGTCCAGTGTCTCCTTGACTACCGATCCCCTCCCGCTCACTCCTTGAACGGAACGATAGAGCGGTCGAACGGACGGGGAACGTCGTGACGAGACGATCCGGCCGCGTCGTCCCGCACCTCCACCTCATTTATTTGGTCAGGAAAAGTTGCGTGACCTAGCGCGAGTCCGCCTGGCCGGTCCGTCGTACGGGACGGGACGCTGTCGACCGTCCGGTGGCTCCGGCAGCCCAGGAAGGCACGGTTCGGGCCTGGAAGAACCGCCCGTGCCGCGGGATCCGGTCGCCGGTGGTCGGCAGCCGTCAGTTCCGAGACACCGGGGGTAGTTGGGATGACTTGGGGCCTTGGTCGTCGTCCAACCGAGGTCCCGTGGCGCGCTGACGTGGAGCGCGGCACCCAGACGCCACGTGGCCCCGAAGGCCGCAGTTGTAGCACGTGACGAGGGACGTCGGAGGTCTCGGTTGCTCCAGCTTGCGGGTCGATCGCAGAGGCGAACGACCCCCGACCTCCAATCCCCTGGTCGTGCTGCAGCGAACGCCTCCTCCCGTGGGCGAATGACTTGGGGCTCGGCGTCCACCTGGGCCGGAGCTGAGACCCCGGCAGAAGCACAGACGACCACTTGTTTCCGCTTGAGGACCTCATGCGCCTGGATGCTCGTCGCAACACGCAACGAACATATGTCGACTTCGTCGGCTGTGTTGATGGGGACCCCCAGGTCCTGCACCAACTTCAGCAGTTGTTCCAAAACCATAGCGTCCTGCCCCTCCTCGTCCATACGAGGGAACGCGGCGTCCGCGAGAGCCAACAACGCCGTGCGGTAGGCGAGCGCGGTCTCCGTGTCCGCCTTCCGTCGCTCGTAAAATTGATGGCGGCAGGCCGAAGGTGGTCCGTAGACCTTGGCCATGAGGCCCAGCGCAGCCTTGAGCGGGCCGATCTCGGTGCGGACCTGAAGGCCGCGAGCGCGTTGTCGTCCAACATGGCAGGCAGTGCCCGCAGCGCCGTAGCGTCGGACCAGGCCAACATCTCTTGATGGGCGAGAAATCTTCGCTGGAATGCGCCCCAGTCACCCCTTCCGCCTTGAAGGCTGTCAACGCGGGAAGACGCTGCTGGAAAATTATGTCGTCCTCCGCCTCGTGACTCTCCGCGCCGCACCGTCGACATGCGAAATGGCGGCCCCTATGGCGGGTGGCTGATGGCGGCCCGTAGCGCATGCTGATGACGTGAGCGGCAGAGATTGGAGGACCCCACCACGTGCTGCTCGCGATTCCTGCCAATAGATGGCCGCTCGCAGAAATGGCGGGAATTTCAAAGTTATTTTGGCGGGAATCTGCAACGCGACCCCTTTCAATGTCCGTCGACGTTCTCGCTCCTCCAGACGTGGTGGTCTCCGCTAGGATGGACGCCGCGGCGAGTAGCAGCTCTGTCAGGCGGGAGTGCGCATCGCTTTGTTCGGCATCAGACCCAGCCGCTCGTTGGGCGCCCATGAGGGGTCCTGTGGCGCCGGCATCTCCTCCTCTTCTCCCCCGATGCCTGCTGGCCCGAGTCGTCGTGGTTTTCCTCCCGGTCACGCTCGTGAGTCCGATGAGTCTTCCTGGTATCCATGGCAGGAAGACTGTTTCACTTCTGACGCCAGTTGTAATATCGTAAATTACGGCGGGAGACCACTTGACGGGTAGCACACTTTATTAACACTTGTCTTTGTCACAATAACACGTGTGGTCACTACAGCTCACGCTACACGTTCTACCCAGCTACACACACACGGGCTCTCCAGCCCCGTAGCTTCCAGGGAACCTACAGACCCACCCCAGCTTGGGTATAGGTCACGACCACTGGGTCCCGCGGCCCGGCCCTCACACGGACGTCCGGCTCCGGGTCCCAAGGTCCCGCCTCTGAGCCACACAGGGTCTCGGCCCTTACAAGGACAGCGGGACTAGGGGTCTCAGGGCCCTATCTCTTCCTCCTCCGTCTTCCGTCTTCACTGGTCACCAACTCCCCGAGCGCCCGCGCGCACCGCCTTTTATAGTCCTCCGCTCCCGAGGAGACGGAGCCTATGCGGACCGCGATGTGAGCACCCACCCTAGTTGACCAATCACCACGCGCTGCCACACGATCCCTTTTCCCAGCTTGTGTCAGCGCACACACCAATCACCACGCGCTGCCACACGATCCATCACTGTCAGCGCGCGTCACCACTACACAGCCAATCACCACGCGCTGCCCACGATCCCTACTGCCAGCGCGTATCACCCCTACAAATACATTATAGTCGTAATGTTTATGTTTGCACGTACAGTGAGTGATAGACAAGGTTGACCATGGTTATGCTTTATTCTGGCTTTGTGAGCATCAGTCATTAACTGGGGAACCTACGAATTATAAAAGTGCCTTAGTTTGACTCTGTGCATCAAACAGTTAACATGAAGCCTAAGACTCCTAAATGTATATTAGTCTGGACGTATGCTCCTTGGGTATTAACAATCAACCATACGATTCCTAAACGTACCTTGATCTCGTTCTAAAGCCAGTCTTTATCATTGAACCGTACAAATCATACAGGCAGCCTTTGTGTCTGCAGTGGTGATGTTTACAAGACGTCCTATGTACTCATTAAGGCTGAGTGGACCTAGGAGAGCTCCAAAATTGGTTCTGAATCCACTCATCACTGATGTTAAACATGGCCGTGAATAGCCTGTTGATGACGATGTTTGTAGCTCAGTGCACAAACCATCCCATCTCTCGCTCATCAATACACCCATACACCTCCGATAAGCACGGTTGGTGTGAAAAAGTTCAATAAAGGTCAATACATTATTACAAAGACACGATACCCCCGCATATCCTCAACAGACTTTTGGGGAAAGTGTTGTTAGTAAGCACCTATGAAGGCTCGCACGGCACACGAGAGGTGAGTGGCCAGCACCACGTCAGGCCGCCTTTGTTTCCATAGTGGTGATGTTTACACACCACACCAGATACTCATTTGAGCTGAGTCGACCTACGGGAGGTCCAGGACCGGTTCAGATAACCCATCACTGGTCTTGGCCTTGAGCGGGATTCAAACTTTGGTCGCCAGGTTCGTAGCGTAGCGCACTAACCACGACGATACCGCTCCGCAACATACATTTACAAGCCAAAGTACATGCACAATAACAGACGCACACGTGGCAAGAGTCCGTGTAACTCACACATGAACGCCAGCAGGTTGACCACAGCTCCCTGCAGGGCGCTGATCGAGGCGATGTCAACTTCACTGGGAGATGATGGTGGAGATCCCTTCTGAGCGTCTCTCCTATGAGACCAGAACCAGCAGTGACTCACACAGCCCGTCTTACACAGCACCAACACACACAGCATCATCTCACAGCAGCATCACAGCATCATCACTCACAGAATCATCACTCACAGCAGCATCAAACAGCCCGTGTCTTAAACAGAATCATCTTACGAAAAATAAGAATAGCTTTTGCCCTTTCTGGCAATAAACTAGGTGCTCTGATGTTCAAACACCAAATAGATACTTTTGTAAGGAATCAAATCTGCATTAACCACACGTACTTGTGGTGAACATGCAAACAAACATCCTCAGATTATTATATTGATGCAATGTCTTTGAAACTGATTGGCCGAGAATAGAGAAAGCCTTCTTTATGGCCTCGTCTTACCAGTGTCAGACCAGAGAACGCCAAAAGGCGAACAGTGAGCATGTTTGTTTGCAGGTTCATCACAAGTACGTGTGGTGAATGCAGACTTGATTCCTTGCCAAAGTATCTATTGCTGTTTGAAGATCTTTACACCTGTTTTATTGCCAGAAAGGGTAAAACATATTCTTATTTTTCATACTATTGTAGTGACATAGAAGCCAGTCGTGTAGGGTCTGATGCCAACTCTTTATTTAAGGCTTGTGCTAACTCGGGGAAGGGGTTAACACAGAGTTATTAACTAATCTCCCCAGGGGAAGGTACTGGGAGTTCCCTACACCCAACCAGGCTATCAGGCTCTTCCCACAGCACTGACCGAGGGTTCATCCAACTCGGCCAGCCGGGTAAAGCAGCCCTTTAGCCTGGCTCTCAATCCTCTATCCCGGAGCCCCCTACTCCCCTAACACTCACTCTTCTGGCTCACCGCGACGATCCTGTCTACGTAACTGGTCTCCCCTCAAATACCCCGGGGGCATGATGTCACTTTTCCTTGACGGCATTCCCCCGAGGCGAGTGTGACCTGACGTCAGCACTCCACTCCTCAACACTATTTTAGTTACATAGCGGCATAGCGATGGCTGCTGGCAGTGAAGGGGATCTGCAGCTTACAGCAGCCCTGACTAACATCAGGCCACGTGATAGACCAGAGACGGATGTAGGGGAAAGGTCACAAAAGGAACACATCTAGAACCTGCTAGTGGGTTACAGAAGGGGGCGTTGGCCAGGGCAGAGCCAGGCCACTCTGACAGTATAAGAGGGGCCCGGGAGGGGTCCTTGGGCTGTTCTTTGGAGTGTATTTCAGTCGTGCTGCTGCTGCTAGAGTCTTCGTCTCTGTCTTCACCATCTCGGTGTCACCAGTCAGGCAATCTACCAGCTGTCCTGACTGGGAATCATAGTTACCAATTGTGAACTGTTAAGGCCGTTTAATAAATAGAGTGCCTCCTACTCGTAGTGTCTCTAGTCAGTCACTACACTATGATACGGCATAAAGGTCCCATAATACAGTATCATCTCACACAGCATTATACCACATATCATCACGCACAACATCATCACACAGCATAAACATATACCATCACTCACAGGATCATACCACACATCATCATCATACACACATCATCATCATCACGTAGCCCATGTCCCACACACGGCGTCACCCGTGTGTTAATCTGTGTGACTTCATGAGTCCATACCGGTTTGTCTCCTTTAGGTGAACCTGCAGGAGTCAGACACAGGGGGTGTGAGTCAGTTCACCTCCAGCCACGTTAACCACACGGTGATTGGTAGACGCGATGAGCTGGGCTGTGCTCAGCCATTCGCATATTCCAGTGTTGTTGGTTGTAAACAAGAAAAGCCGTGGAGTCGTTCGGACTCGATGGTTCTCATCAGCAAGTGTGGCCTCTCAAACCGTTGCCACTCAGTACCCGATGTCACAGGAAGAGGCGTCCGTAGCACTCGATGTCGATTTGCAGTGATTGTGAACCAACATTCAAAATAAGTATGCACTGTGAGGGTGAATTACACCCAGAGTGTTGTGTTAGCAGAGTCAAATGTTTAACAGGGTAAACATTTACACCATTGGAATCTCATTTGCCAGTAAAAATATGATAATTATTTTTTTACCCTTTTATCTGGCAACAAACTGACACCTTTTTTACAAGGAGTCATGTTTGCATAGACCACAAACCTGCAGTCAATGCAAACAAAAACATAACTCTGGCGTCATCTGGTCCCACACCATGTCAGACTAGGCTCTAAGGAAAGCTGTCTCGGTGTGGACCAATCAACTTCAAGGACAGTACATACATTATCAGTTATGTTTTTGTTTGCATTATGACTGCAGGTATTGTGGTCTATGCAAACATGACTCCTTGTAAAAAAAAGGTGTCAGTTTTGTTGCCAGATAAAAGGGTAAAAAAACAATTATCAGGGTAGACATTTGTTGAAGCAGGCATCTCCGCATTGGACTCATTAGCAGTCGGTGCTGAAAAACAAAGCCCCCTAGATTTCCTGAAGTTAAAAGCACTTCTATTTTCAGGATGACTGATGGTTGGTCTACCTTTGGTTATATAAATAATTAAAATGTAGTGCCAAGCAGCCTCAATATGTTGTACATTACAGGAGCATGCGGTTACATTTTAAATGCAACGTCTGCATATATTACCAACCAATTAACTCGAGGGATTTGCGTGTTAATTGTTTATTTATTAATTGGAATGTCAGTAATAATTATATTTTTATCAGAATATACAAATCCACATTGGTGGACTTGATTCTACATTTAATTTCAGAACGCATGGGCTATACATTGTATTGGCAATGCATAGACCATGCATTGAGTTGAATTGCACGTGCCGCATTTTAAAAAAACGCAACGAATATACGCGAACTTGGGCACTTGCCCTGGCTCTGTGACCGCTCTACCTGCAGGAACGTGAGCGAGTCCCTCTCTCCTGCAAAGCGCGCAGGCGCATGGCTGCTGCCTGGAGGTCGCTGATCTCACGTTCGTAATGAGCGATGTTCTCTTTGATCTGGGACAGCAGCTTCCGCCCCTTCACGTCCACTCGATCCAGAGCTGCCCTCTCGTCCTCATCCAGCGTCGCCCTCATGCGGGTGAACTCGTCTGAGATGCGAGCCTTGGTCTGGGCCATGGAATCCTGCAAGGGGTGTGCAATAATTCTATCAATTATACACCACGCTGTGAAGACCAAAGTCACATTGTTATCTGGATACTTGAAACATAGATTTCTCTGCCTCGACATTGCGTTGGACTCCCATTGAACAGGTCAATACCTTTAACTATCTAGGTGTTATCACGTCCTTTTGTTCCATTATACCACCTGGCCGCCCACTTTGACCTTGATACCTCCATATAAATGCATGATTACATCCTCTGTATCAACTCTAATTCGTCCCCCTGGATACCTTCATCCTAAACGTCCTTATGAGCAAAAATGCCAAAATGTGTAAAGACAGTACAGGGGATTAGCGGTCACAGGGGGTAATGACAGGGGATATTAGCAAAGGAAGAGACTAGGGGCCACAAGGGGTAGTGACAGGTTCATTTACATAGTGGGCCCAGTGGGTAATGACAGGGGAATTAGCATGGGAAGAGAAGAGGGCCACAAGGGTAATGACAGGTTAAGGGACAGACAAGGGAAGGACCTGGGGTCTACAAGAAGGATCGAGAATAGGGCTGTGGCCAAGTGATAGAAGGGAACAGGTGCGGGTCAGGAGCCGAGAGCCAATGAAAAGGTTCTAGAGAAGGGTCGTGGCCAAAGGTCAAATATTAGGCCACGCTGTGGATAAAAGCGGTCGAGAGGAGAAGTTTGAGGCTGCTGATGGAGTCGGGGTCTTCTCCTGTCAAGTCAATGTGT
Source organism: Lethenteron camtschaticum (assembly GCA_018977245.1). Taxonomy (NCBI): domain Eukaryota; kingdom Metazoa; phylum Chordata; class Hyperoartia; order Petromyzontiformes; family Petromyzontidae; genus Lethenteron; species Lethenteron camtschaticum. Next base: position 769,823 of record MU249625.1, on the reverse strand, counting down.
CTTCAATAAAGATAATCACAAGAGCAGTGTCTCCTGGAGTCGTTACAACTGGTGTCAGAAGGGGTGGTATCATGTTACGGTATAACTGGAGGAAAAACCCACCTTAATGAGGGAGAGAATGAGAAAAGACCCCCTTTAGTCAGCCCCACGAGGTGGGGTCCTGGTCAACAACCCTGCAGGTGAAGAAAAGCTATTCAGCTGCAGCTCCAGCGGTACAAGAGAGAGCAGCAGACTGTCCACGATAGATGACTCCCGTCAAGGAGTTCGTGGCAGCAGAAGGTGACTGGGCCACTTTCACCCAGAGGTTTGAGGCATCACATCAAGAAATAGGTTGGACGGAGGGGGAAGCACTGAGGGATTTGCTGACCGCCCTTGATGACGATGCCCTTGTGGCGTTCTGAGCCAAGCCTGAGGGATGAAGGGCCACTCATCAACAGGCATATGGGAGATGGCAGCCGTGTTGACCCTCCATCCAATACGAGGAGGAAGTTCCTGCAGTGGAGGCGGGGGAGGCCGAGATGCCCCTCGCTTACCGTAGCGTGTTGATGGCACTCGGCAGGCAGCATACCTGCGAATGGACAAGACGGCACTGGACTCACTAGCTATGGAAAAGATGCTGGTGTTGGCACAGGAGATGGTGGTTGTGCTGCCCATCGTAGAGAAGAAGGCACAGACCTCTCTTTGGGTGACCAGGTGCCTGCAGGCACATGAAAGCATTAATCAACGGCCTCGAGCGGTGGCATGGGCAGGTGAGCCAATGTTGGGCGAAGCCTCGACAGCCCAGTCAGCGGGGGCACGGGGGCACTGATGGAGGAGGATCCGGAGCTGGGGAAAGAGGTGGCGGTTCAAGGCTGAGCTTGGTGGTGAGGGGAATCTCGCGACGGCCTCGAGGTTGAGGGCCGAGGAGGAATTGACCCCTCTTGAGGCAGGATCCCGCCATCACCTGCTTCCGGTGTGGACAGCTGGGACACATCGAGCGAAGATGCCGGAGTGACGCTCGACCAACAACGACATCGCTGGCATCCACCTTTCTGCCAACGACCACATCCATAGCCACAGCAGGCAAGTCGCGACACACCAGACACCCTGGTCGAAACACCACCTCAAGCATCTAGGGCATCCCGTGTTCCAAGTTAAATTTCACCCTGCATTCCTTGTCAGGCAGGTGGCCCAAATCAGGCATTCAATGGATAAGGTTGGCTCGCCAGGTGGTGGCGGCTGCTGCAGGCACATCATCAGTGGCCGGCTCCACTGAGGGGGTAGAGGTGCACGTTTTGATCGACACTGGTGCCTCAGACTCCATTATCTCGGAAACGATGTATGCCATGTTGCTGTCAAATGGTCATTATGGTGGTGAATGCGTGTGTGGCGCCTAATGGAGGGAGCATGGGAATCATGGGGCAGGTCGAGACATGTGTAAGCATTTGGGAAATAGCAATGTCGGGTCCTGTTTTGATTTCTAAAACACTGGCTGTTCCTTGCCTGTTGATCACCGATTTTTTTAGCCAAATGCCCCTTAAGATTTTGATGAACATAACAGTCCAGGCCTTGGTTAGGGAATCAGTAGAGATTCCGCCAGGCATGCAAATGTTGGTCCCCTTGCATTACCGCAAACGATTACATTTGGCCAACCTGGATACAGGAGTCCTCCTACACCGTCCAACACAGCGACTCATGGGCTTACCCTGGTGGGCGCGAAAGACGATCCTTCGGATAAGCCAGGAGCCATTTCTGCACATGTTAAATTTAGGTGCGGGGATGGTCGTGGGCGAGGCGGGTACTGTATTAGCTCCTGCAATGGCTGCGTGTTGCGAGGCGGTTGACTCGGCGGTGGTGGATATTGCAGGTGCAGTCGAGGAAAGGGCCGAGTCGAATAGGAAATGGGTTGAAACACTGCAACGAAAATGTGGATTAGTCTAAGGCACAACGGGAGAAATGCGGTCGTTGCTACTGCAATTTTCCGACGTTTAAAGTAAGGGAAAGTTTGACATTGGCTGTACTTCGCTGCTGCAGCACCATTTTGATACGGGTGACGCAGCTCCAATTCGCCAGAACTCATACCGTACGAGTCCTGTAGAAAAGGAGAATGTACAACAGGCGGTGGATAAAATGTTTGCAGCTGATATAATTTCACTGTTAACCAGCCCTTGGGAGCCCTTGTCGTGCTGGTGAAAAATCGAATGGGAGTCTAAGGTTCTGCGTCGATTTTCGGAAACTTAACAAGGTCTTGGTGGCAGCTGCATATCTGCTTCAGCGTATGGACGATTCTCTGGACGTGTTGTCAGGAACTTGTTTTTTTTCGACATTGTATTTATTGTCGGGGTTTGGCAATTACCCTGAACGAGTCATCTAAACTAAAAACTGCATTTCGAACGCCTCACGGACTGTATCAGTTCAAGTGTTTCCCATGCGATTGCATTAGGTGCCTGCCACATTCCAGAGGCTATGGAGTTGGTTTCGCAGGATTGCAATGGGAATCATGCCTCATTTATTTGGACGATGTTATTGTGTTTGGTCGCACGTTCGAGGAGCATTTGCAACAGTTGCGAGTGGTGTTATCCAGGGTACATTCAGCTAATCTGAAATTGAAACTTGCTAAATATCATTTATTACAAACCTCGGTACGATATTTGGGCGACATTGTGAGTGCTTTCGGATCGCTATAGACCCCGACAAAACAGAGTGCATACGAGATTGGCCGACCCCCAAGTCTGTGGGTGAAGCGCACAGTTTTGTCGGGTTTGCATCCTATTACCGACGTTTTTCCATGGTTGTGACCATTGCAAAACCCTTGCATACTTTAACTGCTAAAGAACAGAAGTTAAAATGGGGGAGGAGGAGGCAGCGTTTGTTATGCTACGCGATCGCCTCTCCAACGTGCCTCCCTTGGCTTATCCTGATTTCCCCTGCCCTTTATCTTAGATATGGAGGCCAGTGACATAGGTATAGAGGCTGTCCTGTCTCAGATGAAGGGTGGGTTTAAAGGGTCATTGCATATGGTAGTTGTGTCCTGTTGCCGGCTGAGCAGCGGTATTGTGTTACCCACCGGGAACTTCTGGCAACGGTCTGCATCATTCAGCAGTACAAGCCTTACCTATATGGCAGGGACTTCGTGGTCTGCACGGACCATACGGCCCTGCAGTACTCCTGTGAGTAGACCAGCTTCCGGCCAGCTTTCACGCTGGCTAGAAATACTACAGGAATACTCCTTTCAGGTAGTCTATCAGATGGGCGTAAGTCACTGTAACACGGATGCATTGTCTCGGTTGCCTCATGAACAACTGTGTGCGTGTGCGTCGGGCGCTGGTGGTGTAAACCATCCTCAGCTGGGTTGCCAATGGTCGTAGCTTGACTGAGTGATGCAGAACCAGCCGGGGTGATTATACATAGAGACAGCACTTTGGGGCGCATGCATGCGGAATGGGGGCAGCTGCAGGTGGATGACGGTTCATTGTTGGCTTTGCGGCGTCGCAGAAACAAACCGGGAGTCTCGAGAGAATGTTCTCCATGAGAGACTGTTAATGCAATGGGATGAGGTTTCACACCATCGTTGCCTAGTGGTCCCCACTTCCCTGCGGGTAAGTTGATACGAGCGGTGCATGAAACTAAGCTGCTGCATCCCGGGCATTGTAAAATGCTGTTGACCTTGCAACGGGACTTTTATGTCTGGAATGTCGACCGATGATCATCACCTGGTCGCAGGTTGCATGGAGTGCATGCGCCGAAAGCCCCATTGCAAAGGTATCAACCCTGTTGCAGTCCATCACAGTGTCCCGAATCAATAAATTGGTTGTGCTAGACATCCTGGGCCCCTTTCCATGTTCACAAAAGGGGAACAGGTTTCTCCTGGTGGGTGGAGTATTTTACTCAGTGGCAATGACTTGGCCATTGCTGGACCAAACAGCTACATCCACTGTGGATGCATTCCTACACAACCACATGCTTTATAATGGTGCCCAGAGCAGCTTCTCACAGACCAGGGTCGAAATTTCTTGTCTAAACTGCTGCGCGAGGTGTGTGACACATTCGGTACAAATTTTTTAGAAAATTTCATACCATCTCAAACGGATGGAATGGTAGAATGCTTGAACAGGACAATAACATCTATGCTCTGTCAATCGGTTAATGAGGCACAGACGGACTGGGACTTGCATGTCCTAGGGGTAATGGCGGCATACAGAATGGCCTCACACGCCTCTATAGAATTCACCCCTTTTTTTCTATGTACAGATGGGAAAATGAACCCCATAGAGGCTCAACTTGGTACGACCTCAGGGATAAATCAGTCGTCCGTACTCGTGCCAGTACAAGATACACTCAGGCGTTTGTCGGAAGCACGCACGGCAGCAAGATAAAATACTGCCATGGCGCAAGCCGCTAACAAAAGGCACACGGAATGGCGTGAGCACGTGCTTCCATGGGCAGTCGGGGACAGGGCATGGTTACATTGCCGAAGGTGCCACTGCGTACGTCCCCCAAGTTAACCGGCCGTGGCGTGGACCGGTGGAGATTATAGAGGTGAAACGGCCACAGTGCGAATCAGGGGCCGAGAGCAATCGAGAGATTCAAGAGAAGGGGCATGGCCAAGGGTCAATGGATGGCCACGCTGAGGATAAAAGGAGAGGCTCGATGCTGCTGTTGGAGTCGGTTTTTCGTCTGTCAAGTGTACGTGTCTTCAATAAAAATAATCACAATTGCAGTGTCTCCTGGAGTCGTTACATATGTAATGCGAGTGTATGCTGGGCTTCGCCCCCNAGCCCCTAAGCCAACCAGGCACCACAAACCATCGGGGGCAGGGTTTAAGGGCGGAGCCGCGGGCGTTAAGGGGTGCTATTATCTGGAAAGTTCTTAAGGGTGTGGCAAAGGGTGAAGTCTGGGTTACGTGGGAAGAGGATATAAGGGGGAGCCGGAAGGGGCTCAGGGTCAGTTGGTGGAAGCTGAAGCTGGGCCACTCACGGGTCTCCGCGACCATCGGCTACGTGGCGACGCGGAGATGGCTCCCAGCGTGCCGTCTGCCAGCGGTGCGGCAGCGGGGAAGCGAGAGCGAGAGGGCGGCGCGAAGCGGGACGCCAGCTCACGCGACGCGCCGAGAGCGAGAGAGCGGCGAGAGAGCGGGACGTCAGCTCCCGTGACGTGCCATGGAACGACCAGAGAGCGGAACGCGAGCTGTCCAGATAATGAAGAAATAAACAGACGGGACACAGTCGCTTGTCGCCGACCTGTTTTATTACAATTGGGGTCAGAAGTGATTATTGACATGTCAAGCATCTTAAGAAAAAAATTCCGCCTACGCCGTCTTCTGACGACGACTCACTCACCCAGACCTGGCGATCCCGGGAGTGGGGGGCCCGACGCGGCGGCTACGTCGGCTCTGCTAAGGGGCTGGAGATGGTCGTCGGTGCCGGGCCGTCTTCTTCCCCGGGCGCTGGCAATGGCTGGTGGCATGTGGCGGAGCAGATCGACTCGCTGCGTGCCGTCCTGCTCAACCTGGTGACGCTGATGCGCCATCCGCGGCGTCAGGCTGTCCGCATGGCACGCTACCGAGTGGTGATGAGCAGGGCCCCCTCGGGGGTCTCGGAGGATCCCTCGTGCAAGAATCGGCCGCCATTGCGACCTCTGGTTAGCTGTCCACCATTGCGGCCACGCGGCAGACGACGTCATCTTGGGCGGGTCCGCGGGTGCGCGGCGGGAGCCCGCCATTTTGGTGGCACCACATGGAACGCCAGCGCGGGAGGTTGGACCTGGTGGGGACAGCGCACGGGGCGCAGCCATCGTCTTCTGAATATAAAAGAATTCAGCGCAGCAGGGGACTGGAGCGCTTTCGCTTGGCGCTTCGAGTCCGCTTTTCGCTCTGTCCGATGGACGGAGGAGGAGGCGTTGGAGGCCTTGCCTATGCTCATCGATGATATATCACTCGTGGTATTCCGCTCCATTCCCGCTGAGAAAAAGGCGATGCTGCAGGAGCCATTTGCCAAAATGGCTGAAGTTTACGAGCCGCCGTCCGATACTCACCGCAAATTCGTGCAGCGTCAGCGTGGTGCGGATGAATCTCCATCGCCTACCGTGGTGCCCTGGTGGCGCTCGCGATGACTGCCTACCCTGACACTAAGCCCGACATGCTCGACCCCCCACCCTGGGCAAGATGTGGAGCTGTCCAAGAACTCGGCATCCCGATGCCGGTGTGTGGCATGAGCCGCTTACTTCCCGGTTGGCTGCCAAATGCCTCGACGCCCCCCCGGATGGGTGACCCTGCCGTGGATGGCCACCCATACGCACTCCGAACGACGTGGGGACCGGCGATCTGGCGGCCGCTGTGGGCCACTGGTTCTGAGGAGGAGGACCAAGGCACGTTCACGTGCTTCGTCGGCGCCGCTTNGGGACGTTGGTGGGGCCGACGGCGAGCCGGCATGGCGTTCTTTCGGTGTGGCCGCCGGGCTTACTTTGCACGGGATTGTCGGAGTCATTCCCGCCATCTGCCTCTTCCTGGATCCCACCTCTACTGCCACCACCGTCGTCGAGCTGTGACCCTAGCCAGGCAAGTCGGTATGCATCAGACACCCGGCAAGCTTTGTCACCTCATGCATCTTCGACCGCTTATGATTCATATCTCCGGGGCTCACATGGGGCCGCCGGCAGTTCCTCGTACGGTTACCCAATGGAGAAAGTTGGCACGTTGTTTGGTACCGGCCACGATGGGGTCCTCTATGGTGCCAGGCTCTATTCAAGGGGTGGACGTGTGGATATTGGTGGGCACGGGCGCGTTGGCCACTATCATCTCCGATGTCATATTCCACCTCCTTTCCATCCCCGCTTCGCGCGTGCGGCCGGCTTTCGATGCGTGTATTGCTGCCAACGGGGGTAGTATGGGCATTGTGAGTCAGGTCGTAGCATGTTTCCATCGGAAACGTTGCAGCATGGGAACGGTCTTGATTTCCAGGTCATTGGCAGTGCTTGTTTGTTGGGTATCGATTTTCTCTGTCAAATGCCGGTTAAGATCCTCGTTGATCAGGGCTGCATTGAGCTGCTTGCGGGGCGTAATATTTTTTTCTTGCCATCCCCGTTGACTCATCCTGCGGACGTGCCGGTGCAGGTGCTTGCCGATGTCTCTGTGGAAATTCCTCCGGGCTCACAAATGCTCGTCCCGTTATCATAAACAATTCCGCGGGATAGAAGCGCGGCGGGCGTACTGCTGTCCCTGTCTAACACCGCTACCAAGGGTCTTGTGCTGGTTGGGGCCCAGACGATCGTCCGGCCGGGTCAACCCCCGTTTTTGCAGGTTTTGAACGGGGGTCAGAAGGCGTGTTGGTTGCGGCCAGCATGGTCCTGGCTCATGCCACTACCACATTTATGGCCCACGATGGGGATCAGCAGCAAGGTTGGCGCGATTGAGCCTCGTGGAACGTCCGACGATCGCTAGATCGCCGAGTTGTGTCAGGAAAATTCGTCCTTGACCACGCATCAATGGAGTGCGCTTTGGGCGCTGTTGTCCGATTACTCCGACGTTTTCAGCAAGAACGATTTCGACCTAGGGCGCACTTCGCTGTTGTCCCATCACATTGATACTGGGGGGTGAGCCCTATATGATAAATCCACACTGGCTGAGTCCCTCGGAGAGGGACCATATGCGCGCACGGTGGACGACATGCTGGCCGCTTACATATCTCTCCGTCGAATAGCCCGTGGGGCGCTCCCGTTGTCCTCGTAAAGAAAATGGATAGCAGCCTCCGCTTCTGCGTTGATTTCCGGAAGCTTAATAAGGTTTTGGTGGCAGACGCGTACCCTCTGCCACGGATGGATGACTCCCTCGATGCCTTGTCAGGAGTGCAATACTTTTATACTCTCGATCTCTCCTCTGGGTTTTGGCAACTTCCCCTCGACGATTCATCGAGGAAAAGACGACGTTCCGTACACCTCAGGGGCTATTCCATTTAACTGTCTTTCCATTGGACTGAACGCTGCTCCAGCCACGTTCTAGTGGTTGATGGAACTGGTGTTGACCGGGTTACAATGGGACGTGCCTGATATACTTAGACGACGTCATTGTGTTCAGTCGTACGTTCGAGAAACACTTCAGAGATTGAGGGCTGTTTTCGACAGGATGCGTTCCGCAAATCTCAAATTCAAACCTAAAAAATGCCACCTCTTGCAACGCTCCTGCGCTATTTGGGACATATTGTCAGCTCGGACGGTGTAGCCACGGACCTGGATAAGATGTCGTGCGTCCGGGACTGGCCGACCCCCACCTCAGTGGGGGAGGTATGTCGGTTTGTCGGGTTCGCGTCCTACTACCGCCGATTTGTACCGAATTTCGCCACTATCGCTAGACCACTGCACCTCCTCATGGTAAAAATCAAATGTTCAAGTGGGACCGGAGGAGGAGAAATTGTTCCGCGACCTTTGCGATTGAATGGCGACCGAGCCGACGCTTGATTACCCCATTTCTCCTTGCCCTTTATTCTGGACACCGACGCCAGTGATACGGGCATTGGCGCCGTCCTGTCCCACTGTAAAAATGGCATCAAGCGCGTGGTGGCATATGGGAGCCGCGTTCTCTTGTCGGCGGAAACCCGCTATTGTGTAACCCGTCAGAATTTTGGCGATTGTTCAATTCGTTCGCCAATATCACCGTACCTATACGGCAGAAATTCCTAGTGCGCAAACATGCCACCTTGCAATATTCCTTGAAGATCGAACAGCCCTCTGGCTAGTTGTGCGGTGTTGGAGACGCTGCAGGAATTTTCGCCCCCCTCAGCCCCTTCGGCCAGTCATGTCCGCATGGCGGATTCCAAGGATCCGACCTGTCCTGAGCCGGCTGACGGGGTATTAACTTGCCACGTTTGGTGTGGGTCCGCGAGCAACTGCTGGACGAAACTGACTTCGTTGTGAAGTCAGGTGCAAGCCGCAGGTGTCCTCGTCTGAGGATGATTTCCCGCAAGCGGCCCTCCGGGACGGGTTGTTAATGTGGAGGGATGATTTGCTGGGCCGTTGGCACCTAGTGGTTCCCGTCGCACTTCGGTAAGAATTGATTCAGGTACTGCACGCTGAGAAGTTGTTACATCTTGGCGTGCAGAAAACCTTGCTCACATTACAGCGGGACTATTTTTGGCACGGCATGACGGCTGATGTCGCCAAGGACATTCAGGCCTGTTCCGAGTGTGCTCGTTGGAAGCCACCGAAACGGCGTTATGTTCCACCCTTGAAATAGATCCAGGTAACGCGCATTAACGAGCTGGTGGCTCTGGACATCCTCGGGCCCTTTCCCCATCCGCCCGGGGTAACACATTGCTGTTGGTAGGTGTGGAATATTTCTCGCGGTGGCCGATGGCTTGGCCCTTGCCCATCAGTCAGCATCGTCCATCACGGAGGCATTTTGTACGGGTACGTGATGGACAAGGGGGCCCGAATGGTTGCTTACGGATCAAGGCCGCAACTTCTCGTCTAAGTTGTTGCATAATGTGCATGACGCATTGGGCACCAGGAAAAACGTACTTCACCCTACCACCCGCAAACGGATGGGATGGTGGAGCGGTTGAACCGTACCCTGTCGGCTATGCTCTGCCATACGGTTACGAGAAGCAGGCCGTTGGGATCTGCACATCCCTGGGGTGCTCTCCGCTACCGGATGGCACCGCATGCATCCACTGGGTACTCACCTTTTTTTCTCATGCATGGGCGTGAGAACGTACCGCCTGTTGATGTGCAGTTGGGTGTGTGCGCTAAGGAGCCCGCGCAGACTCTCCCCGAATACGTTCGTGACACGGTTCGCCGCGTCACGGAGGCGCGGGATGCGGCACGGATTGCCACGTTCAAAACCAGGCCCGTAACGAGCGGTGTGTTCAGCACTCCCAACGCACAATGCCATGGGCTGTGGGGGACCGGCCTGGCTCCATTGCCCACAGGTACCGGTGGGGACCTCTCCTAAGTTGCACAGACCTTGGCAAGGTCCTGTGGAATTGATTGAGGTTTTTAGTCCCCAGTGCGCACGCATCCGAGCAGGGTCGCGCCGTTGGTATGTCCACACTTCTCTGTTGAAGCCTTTATTTGCCCCTCGCATTGATCCATCATCCCCAAAGGTTGCCTTGCCGTGTCTGATGTCCGGCGTGCCACCCCCTTGCCTGTTAACCTCCGAAGGGGCCTGTTTTGCCTCCCAAAGACTCGGCGGCCCTGAGCCAACCGTACACAGGTGATCTGCACCGGCCGGGCCTTCAACAGCGGCGAGGGATGTCGATTCCGCCTCTTCCAACCCCGCCTGGATTGCAGTCAGTGAAGCCCCTGTTCTTGCAAGGGATGGCCCGGCGTCGCGTACCAGATCCAAGTCTCTTCCCTTCCATTGATTGTTACCGTTCTTATTGTTATGCATTGTTTTTATTCCGATTGTCCGTTACTGTGTCACTATGTCTCTCGCATTGTGGTCTTGTGTTGATTTAGCCGGGACGACTAGTCTTTTACACCGGGGGGGGGGGATGTAATGCAAGCGTATGCTGGGCTTTACTGCCCAGCCCCTAAGCCAACCAGGTGCCACGAACCATCGGGGCAGGGTTTAAGGGCGGAGCCCGCGGGCGTTAAGGGGTGCTATTATCTGGAAAGTTCTTAAGGGGTGTGGCGAACGGCTGAGTCTGGGTGACGTGGGAAGAGGATATAAGGGGAGCCGGAAGGGGCTCAGGGTCAGTTGGTGGAAGCTGGAAGCTGGGCCACGTCGCGGGTTCCGTGAGCCATCGCTACGTGGCAACGCGAGACGGCTCCCAGCGTGCGTCTGCCAGTGGTGCGCGGCAGCGGGGAAGCGAGAGCAAGAGGGCGCGTGGAAGCGGGACGCCAGCTCACGCGATGTGCCGAGAGCAGAGAGCGGCGCGAGAGCGGGACATCTGCTCCCGTGACGTGCCGCGAACGACCGAGAGAGCGGAACGTGAGCTGTCCAGATAATGAAGAAATAAACAGACGAAGACGCAGTCGCTTGTCGTCGACCTGTTTTATTACACTTATGTAAGGACCTCCTAACTCCGCAAAGTCCCAGTCCCCTTCAAAAGTATCTCCCTGTTCATAAAAAACATATATTACTAAAACTTGGTTTGGTGATGCGTCCTTCCATGCTGCTGCTACTACCTCACTTTACTGGAATGTCCGTGTCTCTCAGCCTAGACTTGGCTTCCTCCCCACTCCAAAATTTTACAGAGCTGCGTGATGAGTGAGATATGAACCAGTTCTGGATTTTACCTTCAGCAACCCGCACTGACCCCACAACTACTTTAGCCAACTAGCTTCAATGATCAACACGATGTGGGGAAGCCTTCGTCCAGAAGTGTATTGGTGAGCATCTGTAAATTATTTACAAAATAGAGAAGCACACAAGTCGCATTCCTCATAGATTGTCTCTTACTTCACAATAAAAGTATTGTGTACACAATCTATTGGCCCGGGGGGCCTTTTGGGATTGTATAATTCTCGCATAACTGTATTCATTCAGTGCAAGCAAACTCTGGACCGGTTTTGGCATGCAGTGTATCATCAGCAGAGTCAGGCTCGCTTGAATTAACGCAGGTGTTTGTCCTACCGTGTTTCAGGTCTGCTTTATGTTCACGGATGCGGTCCGAGACCGCATCCGTGAACATAAAGCAGACCCGTGAACATAAAGCAGACCTGAAACACGGTAGGACAAACACCTCAGCCTTGGCAGATCACTGTTACAATTCAGTGGGCTCACATGACATTGACTTTCCAAGACAGAGGTTCTCTGCAAGCCATCTGGCTACCATGAGAGATTCGTTCATGAGGCGATCCACATATACAAACACAGAGACAATTTCAACCGAGAATATGGATTCTGGCTCAGCAATCATTGGAAGGATGTAATAAACCATTTCGGATCTTAACTGATTGTGTTCACATTTACGGTGACTTTCAGACCGCAGTCCACTCACTGGCATTGACTATATATCTTGTATTCTCCACAGGGAATGGATTCTTTGCTCCGCTGCAAGTCTCCTACCACCACTCTCCATTGACATATTTCGTTGCTTCCTCTTAGTATCTTTCACGCGACGGTCAATGGTATAGTGTATAGCAGATTATATAAATAGTATAAAATTGTAATGTTTAATACAATATATAAGGTAATATACAGTATCGTAATTGTATAGTGAATATACAGCAGTGTGGTATACAGTAGGGTGGGTAGAATAATACTTAGGGTAATATTATAGTCGAAGGTATAGATTGTGTATAGTAATACAGTATATAATTTAATGTTGGGTTTGTCTGTGGTAGTATATAATATGGGGTAGACCCGTGTGATGTAAAGAAAAAGTTTAGTTTTAAGCTTATTATATTTTTTTGCAACATAGCATTGTAATGTATTTCTTACTGTTAGTAGCTCAGTTTATTGGAAAGTATATTTAGTATACTGATGATACTATGTAGTTTATACTTTTTTACGTGGTGGTTTAGTAACTGCAGCTACATACTATTAACATTCCTTCCCTTTGTTAATGCTACCCCCTATCCCCTCCCTTTGATGCTGCTAATCCTGCATAATGCACGGGCATAATATGACTTTAAAACCCCCGCCCACCACCTACGCATTTCCCATAAATATGCTAAATTTATCTTGATATGCAAATTATTTTGTCAAGGCGCTCTCCTTCCCCTCCTTCTTCTTCCTAGCATTGTTCCCGCTGTGGCGCAGGGTCCGCTTTTCGGCATTGTCTTCTCCATTTGGCTCGGTCCAGGGCATCTTCAGGGGATGCGTTGACCGTCTTTATGTCTTCCTTTATTCGGTCCATCCATCGCTTCTTCAGACGTCCACGTGGACGGCGGCCCTCTGGCTCAATACGCACGGCAGTCTTGGCCACTGATGACTCTTCACTTCGCATCACATGGCCGTACCACCGAAGCCTTGCCTCAAGCATCTTGTCCGCAATGGGGCCACACCAAGTCGCTTCCGAACGTCTTCGTTCCTGACACGATCCCATCGAGTGAGCCCGAGGCTCCATCTGAGCATCCTCATCTCCATGGTGTGGAGAGCTTGTTCGTGTACAGTTGTGGCTGGCCAGCACTCAGATCCATAGAGTGCCACTGGTCGGACGATGGTCTTGTATATTTTTCCCTTCAGCCTATCCGGCATTTTCTGATCACAGAGTACTCCGGTGACTTGCCTTCATTTCATCCACGCCGCATTGACTCGTGACCTCACATCAGTCGTGATGCTACCATCTGAGCTGATGGTGGAGCCCAGGTACTTAAAGTCCGTCACTTTCTTCAGATCTTCTCCGTCAATACTGATGGTGCCGTCGGTTTGGGGGCCACACTCTATATACTCCGTCTTTTTGATGTTGAACCTCATCCCGTTTTCGTCCAAACGTTCCTTCCACAGGCGCGTTTGTCTTGAGAGAAGGACGTCATCCGCGTAGAGAATTGACCATGGAAGGGGCGTGTGCAGGTCGGCAGTGATCGTGTCCATGCACAGGATAAACAGGAGTGGTGACAGGGCCGATCCTTGGTGCACTCCAACGCTGATGGGAAATGGCGGTGATATGCCCACTGCACACCTGACTGCACTGGTGACGTTCTTGTATAGGAGTTGCACCCAATGCACGTAGGTTTCAGGGACTCCATGGGATCGAAGCGAGTGCCAGATGAGGTCGTGGGGGACCCTGTCAAATGCCTTTTCAAGGTCGAGGAACGACACGTGCACAGCTTTGTTTTTCTCTCTGTGCCTCCAACCCAGCTTAAATATACGCTCCAAGCTTGGTGGTGTTTCATTCTTCACCTGCGGACGGCTGCTTGCGTTGTAGCCGAAACGTCGTGAGAATGATTTTATTATGTTTTATTTTATTATTTTATTATTTCCCTTCTACGTGACTTTACCGAAAGACCCAAGAAGACACATTTACGTAATTATCCTTACCAATAAAATGTATGGCACTAAGAATGAATCACTTTAACATCACTATTCGTGAAATATAAATGTAAAATGTTTGAAAGTCAGACTCTATGTTATGTCTGTTTGAGAGTTAGGTGCGTCTCATGAGAGCAAAATTGTTTTTCGGCATTCCCTGTACTCTCTTGAAGTCGCGTGTTTATTCTAGCCTTCAGCAGCTGATTCCTGTCATTTCATCTTGAATCGTTAAATTTATAGTTTATAATTCAATGCAGTCGTTGCTCCATACTGCGTTATTTATCTCACTCCTTTCAAGTCATTCGAGTTAACTTGCGAAGTGATGTGCAGTTTCACAAACTTTTTTTACATTTCTAACATTTTATGTTATTTCTCATTTATTTTCCAGCACCCATAGCCATAATAATCAATATCTTGCACAGTTATTACACACTGACTCAAGACTATCAAAGTGTACGTGAATCTACGAAGTTGTCCTCACAAGGAGAGAGTCACAGACTCCACGCAGGGTGGAGATAACAGGATAACAAAGTCCACGCGTGTACCTGCACAGCCCTGCGAGTGGCCTTCATCCGTCCCACAGACGCCTCGGCCTTCTTCCTCTTCTCCTCCACCGCTCGAGTCTCCTCTCCGACTCCATTCTGTAAGAGACGAGGCCACCAAAGGAGGCTTAACTTCCTATGCGGCTCCCTCTCAGCCCCACTCCACACGGAGCCCTCAATAGTTACCGTTCTATAACTACCCACCAGAAAAAAGTCCAAGGAAGTCAGCTTTAAAAAAAAAGAGCATGAAAAGAGAATCATCCCACCCTGATGATTTTGATTTAATGAGATGTTGTTGTAATAGCACTTTTATGGGATCAGGTCATGGTATTGTTAGCTCCTGAGTGGCTCCATCTCAACCCACGCGGGCCTCACCTTCCGTGTCTGATGCTCATCCTCCAGTGTGATGAACTTATGACCCGTGTGGTCCCTGCAATGATGCAGATCGTGCACACGAGGCTGAGGTCTTGCTTGCAGTAGAACTTGAGCTCCTCTTTGTGCCTCTTGCACTTGCGTTCTTCAGGATTCACATCTGGTGAAACCAGGACGTGGTCCTTCAACTTCCCTCTCTCCAAGTGAGGCGCGAGGTGCTCCGTGCAGAAGGACATCTCACACTTGAGGCAGGTCTTCACTGCAGGCATCTTTCCTTCAGGGCAGTGTCACAGAAAACAACACCAGCAGCAGCAGCAACCATGGTCTCAGTCACTCGCAGCTGCTCTATGAGGTTGCCGATTGTCACGTTCCTGGTCAGCTGGGGTCGTCGAGGGAAGGTCTTGCGGCACTGCGGGCAGCAGAAGGAGTCTGTCTCCTGCCAGGCGTCCTCCAAGCACTGGAGGCAGAACGAGTGGCCGCAGCTCAACGTGGAGGGCAGTCAAACGTGTCCAGGCAGATGGAGCAGATCAACTCACGGTCCACGTTCTCAGCGGGAGCTACGCTCGCCATGACCCGAGGATGCACTCTCTGTCGCTAGGAAAATATATATTTGAACAAAAATAGTTTTACTTTTATAATCGGTTGAGATGTTGAATATCATTGACGAGTTGTGTTCTGTGCGCAGCTCACACAGCGGAGACAAACAAGGATATGAACTGACTTCACCTGGAGTTTAGTTATAAATACCTTGAGAGACGCCCTGGAATGTTCCACACAGCGGCCACGCGCACCTGTGTAGACGTGGCCTAACAGTCACGCACTGTGTTAGCTAATACTGCTTTGTATTTTAGTTTGTTGTCCTCCCCTGCACTTCCGATTAGCACGGTTGGCTACGTACGGTGTGGAAGAAGTTCAACATACATACCTAGCTTTGACTGATCTCAAGTTATATAATTTGTACAAACAAAACCCAGCAGCAGCAGCCAGGGACACAGCGATAATGGTTTGTCCCACAAGTCTCATTTTCTCCTTCTGAAATCTGTGAAACGGGTTTATTCCTGGGGGAGATGTTCTCCCTTGTGGATGGCAGCTGGTTAGTAGTGTGTGTGGATGGTGAGTGGTGAGTAGTGTGTGTGGATGGTGAGTAGTGTGTGGATGGTGAGTAGTGTGTGTGGATATCGGGTGGTTAGTTGTGTGTAGATGATGAGTGGTGAATATTTTNGTATCAAGGCTCACAGACAAGAAAAAGGATTTTTAATTACGTTACACGGGTTACAAACCTCACGAGGCACCCCATAGAATTTGCTCAGATGTTTAAGGAATGTAAAACAAGCACCGCATCACACATACCTGTCTAGATGTACCTGTCGATTCGCGCCGTTGGCTTTAGCCAGTGCCAACAATGGACTTTGTAAGAACATGATCACCATCGTGAAAATAACACATCCTGAGATGCAGGCTTTCGATTCCAAGCAGTCGCATGTGATTAAACGCGGTTCTCCGGTGAAACGAGTTGATGGCTTAAGCCCCATTATTAATGCCAGGCATGAACGCATATAGAGTTTGGTTATGCGATTCATTTGTCCATAGTCCAGTTCTGAGCATGTAAAGTAGTGGTTTGACCGTCGTGCGTCGAACATAGGGTCAGCTGTGTGCTTTGCTATTGTGGAACCGCACCTTGTGCAGACATTCTGATGTGAAGGTGAACTTGTTTTTTCCCCAACTGTGTCTTTATCCATTTTTTATTGCAAGGCCTGTTTGTTAAAGCTTCACAGTCTGTAATCGTGTTAAACCTTTACCAACTAGTATTATTACTTGCTTCATGCATCCTCTGTTCATCTGTCAATTTTTTATTCTTACGACAGTTTAATTCTGAGTGGATGGTGGTTGTATGTATGCTGAACTTCTTTGTCACCGTACGTAGTCAACCGTGCTAATCGAAGGTGTGTGGTTTAGTTTGTGGATGAGTGGTTGGGTGAATGGGTGTGTGGGTGAGTGGTTAGGTATGTATGTTGAACTAATTTCGCAGCTTACGTAGCCATTCGTACCAATCGAAGGTGCGAGTGAGTGGGTGGTGGTTGAGGTTGAGTGAGTAAGTAGGGGGGTTATTTGGTGAGAGGGGAGACAGATGAGCAGGAGGATGACGTGAAGCGTGGGTGAGCAGGTGGTGAGAGAGGGCTGGAGGAAGAGTGGCTGGGAGGGCGTGAGATTGAGTGATTGGGTCCCTGGGTGGGTGGCCTCGCATTACAACAGCGAACAGCCCCTGGCTAAACAAACATTGTGGTTCATTTAAGCTTATTATCTATATGACTTTAACCGTACATTTTCCTATTATGCGTACAAAAATTAAAGGATTTAAATCTTCATAACCTAAACAATATATATTCATCACCTATTGTTATGTTAAGATTTAGCATCCTGGAATCGCTGAGTTTGGACAATTTTATAAAACCTATATTTAAATCCTTTATTATTAAATGCTTTATATTAAGTTCGCATGTTTGCGTGCTTGCTTGCTTGCTTACGACCGTGCAAATCTTTTGGTCGTTTTTTAACCCACTTCCCGTGATCCAATCGAGCTGACATTTTCCACACAGACTCGTTGTGCCAGACAATTAATGTTCGTGAAAAAAAATTCCCAAAATTTAACACTTTGTCGGCAAAAATGTTTTATTTTACATATATTCAAATAGAACTCATTCTTGGCTTTGGTTGAACGTCACAGCAAAGAGCCCAGAGCGTAACCCCTCCACAGGCCGTGGCGGAGTAGCGCAGTTGGTAGCGCCCTCGCTTCCCATGCCAAAGGTTGTGGGATCGATCCCCGCGTCGTCCACAGGCGAATATATTTTTAAATCCTTTATATTAAGTTCGATGCCACGCATATAAAGGATTTATAGTGAAAAACTTTGTTTTTACGAGTTATACTTGTATTAAGTTCGCTTGCTTGCGTGCTTGCGTGCTTGCGTGCTTGCGTGCTTGCGTGCTTGCGTGCTTGCGTGCTTGCGTGCTTGCGTGCTTGCGTGCTTGCTTACGACCGTGCAAATCTTTCGGTCGTTTATTAACCCACTTCCCGTGATCCAATCGAGCTGACATTTTGCACACAGACTCGTTGTGCGAGACAATTAATGTTCGTGAAATTTTTTTTCAAAAATGTTACACTTTTTAGGCAAAAAAAAATTATTTTACATTTATTCAAATAGAACTCATTCATGGCTTTGGCTGAACGTCACAGTGTAGGAGCCCAGAGCGGAACCCTCCACAGGCCGTGGCGGAGTAGCGCAGTTGGTAGCGCCCTCGCTTCCCATGCCAAAGGTCGCGGGATCGATCCCCGCGTCCTCCACAGGCGAATATATTTTTAAATCCTTTATATTAAGTTCGCTTGCTTGCTTAGGACCGTGCAAATCTTTCGCTCGTTTTTTAACCCACTTCCCGTGATCCAATCGAGCTGACATTTTCCACACAGACTCGTTGTGTGTGACAATTAATTTTCGTAAATTTTTTTTTCAAAATTTTACACTGTTTAGGGAAAACAAATTAAATATTTAATTACCAAATGCTTAATACTGGCAGACAATCATCTGACCCATAGGTGGCAGCCATCTGAAGCCAGAGGACGAGAGGACTCTAGCCGCCACGCATATAAAGGATTTATAGTGAAAAACTTTGTTTTTACTGGTTATACTTATTATTTTACCAGGTAAGGCCCACTGAGGTTTATAGCTCTTTTCAGAAGCGAGCTGGCCACAATTGATAGCTCAACAACGTCGTTCATTACTTGGATATTTTTCGCAGTCAAACACTCTAAAAGCATGTTTCTAAGTGTGGAGAGAAACATTGGAGAACCCGGAGACAAATTCACGTGACTACGGGGAGAGAGACAAGCAAACTCTAAGTACATGTACAGGCGTCAGGGTTGGGATCAACCCCACGACCTCTTGTATACCACGCGAGGTAATTAACATATTCCAGCCACCGCAGCGAGATGTAAAAAAATCACAGAGCAGCGACAACGAACAAGGAAACGAACTGACTTCACCTGCAGCTAAATTATAAACACCACGAGACGCGCCCTGGAATGTTGCACGCGGCAGCCCGTACTCACCTGTGTAGACGTGGCGTTACATTTACACACACAGTGTCAAGGTTAAAGAGTCGAAATAGATATATTGAACAAAAACCCCATGGTAACCATGAAAAAGGTTTGTCCTACAGACTGGTTACACCAGATTTGGTTAGGCTGTGTTTTTCCACTGTCACCCGCACTGTGTAAATTCTTATTAAAGATTTCAAATTGTAAGTAGGCTATCGTGACCAATATTATCCATAAAACGTGTTTTCGGATTAGTTCGCATAAACGTAAAAGTGTCGTTAAACCCACCACCACCCGACACAATCAATGAGAAAGATTTGTCACCTAAGCAAAAAAACATTCCCGCTAGGGTGAGGCTGTGCGTTTTGCCCAACAAACCACACAGCTGTAAATTCGTATTCAAGGTTTACAAAAAAACGATTTCCCTAAACTAGGGGTTTGGAAACCAAAATAACAAGGAGAGACATTTTTTCTTTGTTTTTTACAAACCCGTAAGTAAAATAAAAAACAAACTTGTTATTTCAAGAGCCGGAATGCAACGTGGTGTGAGTACGAGAGACGGTGCTGGTGGTGGTCCGTGATAAATAAAAACGTCTCACGAAGCAACCGTTCCTCAAAGAGCCGCACGCTGCTACGGAGCTGCAGGTTGCGGACCCCGGGCCCTGAACCAACTGGCGTGACCGTCAAGTAATAATAATAATAATAATTTAATTAGTATCATTTTATATAACATTATTATAATAATGTAATTAGTATGTAATTGGAAATGGATAATAATGCAATAATGATTTACCGATTTTTGAATATATTATTAACTTAATTATAATTATTAATACTTACACCTAAATAATAATAAATAAATAAATGGTTGTGCTATAATACTTTGACGCTAATAATGCAATAAAGTATTTTAATAATTAAATAATAAATTTCCTGAGTCCATAATCATTCAGTAATATAATAATTAACATTACCAAAGCGCTCTTAAACAATCGCTCTCGGGGTGCTATGCATGGTAATGCAGAAAATAGTGAACAACACCCAAGGAAAGAAGTGAGAAGGACATTTGAACATCACTAAAGGGAGAAATCCATTTTAAACAGATACGGCTTTAGTCGAGATGTGAAGATGAGCAGTGCCTCGGAAGTCTCCTTGACCTCGAAGGGCAACGAGTTCCAGAGTTTAGGTGCCGTGGGACAGTGAGCAAGGCACAAGCTGAGGATCTTGACGATCTTGATGGAATATTCGTGGCTGAAGGAGGTCATGGATGTAGGGACGAGCAAGTCCATTTAAGGCGAGGGCGACTTGGTTGACGTTGCCTTTTTCTCGTTTCTGTCATTGCCTCTTCCTTCTGCGAGGATCTGTTTACACTTTGCAGTTCTTTCTTGGTCTCATTATCTCCATCAGAATATCTGCGAAACGGGTTTATTCCTGGGGGAGATGTTCTCCCTGGTTAATGGCGGCTGGTGAGTAGTGTGTGTGTGGTGAGTAGTTTGTGTGGATGGTGAGTAGTTTGTGGATGGTGAGTGGTGAGTAGTGTGTGTGCATATGAGATGGTGAGTAATGATAATTGGTTCTTTACCCTTCTATCTGGCAACAAAACTGACACCTTTTTGCAAGGAGTCATGTTTGCATAGACCGCAATACCTGCAGTCATAAATACAAACAAAAGACATAACTCTGATAATGTGCACTGTCCTTGAAGTTGATTGGTCCACACCCGAGACAGCTTTCCTTCGAGCCTAGTCTCATATGGGTTGGACCAGATGACGCCAAAAGGCGCACAACTCAAGGACAATGCACCATCAGAGTATGAGAGCTCGGGGCAAGCATCTACACTATGGGGACCTCATTTGCCAGTAAAAATATGATAATTGGTTTTTTACCCTTCTATCTGGCAACAAAACCGAGCTCTCATACTCTGATGGTGCATTGTCCTTGAGTTGTGCGCCTTTTGGCGTCATCTGGTCCAACCCATATGAGACTAGGCTCGAAGGAAAGCTGTCTCGGGTGTGGACCAATCAACTTCAAGGACAGTGCACATTATCAGAGTTATGTCTTTTGTTTGTATTTATGACTGCAGGTATTGCGGTCTATGCAAACATGACTCCTTGCAAAAAGGTGTCAGTTTTGTTGCCAGATAGAAGGGTAAAGAACCAATTATCATATTTTTACTGGCAAATGAGGTCCCCATAGTGTAGATGGTGAGTAATGTTTGTGGATATCGGCTGGTTTGTCGTGTGTAGATGGTGAGTGGTGGGTATTTGTATCAGGGCTCGCACAGACAAGAAACAAGGATGTAAAATTACTTTACACGGGGTTACAAACACTCACGAGGCAACCCATGGAATGTTCTCAGATGTTTAAGGAATGTAAAAACAAGCCCCGCATCACACAAACCTGTCTAGATGTACCTGTAAATTCGCGCCGTTGGCTTTAACCAGTGCCAACAATGGACTTTGTAAGAACATGATCACAATCGTAAAAATAACACATCCTGAGATGCGGGCTTTCGATTCCAAGCAGTCGCCTGTGATTAAACGCGGTTCTCCAGTGAAACGAGTTGATGGTTTAAGCCTCATTATCAATTCCAGGCATGAACGCATACAGAGTTTGATTATTCGATTAATTTGGTCCAAAGTCCAGCTCTGAGCATTGTAGAGTCGTGGTTTGACTGCCGTGCGTCGAACATCGACAATGCAGCTGGGGTGGGTTGGTAATTGCTGCTTCCTGGTCGAGATGAAAACATAATTTGGCGATGCATCGTTGGCGGTGGTGTGCATGTACAAGTAACACAACACATTTACAATAACCGTGTTCCTAACCTTCGATAGGCACGGTTGGTTACGTATAGTGCGAAAGAAGTTTAAAATACATACAACTATACCGCACTTTTGAACACGACACGACGACAGTATACACTACACTACAAACCACACACGATACACACTATAGACCACACACGATACACGATTACACACTACACTAAACTACGATACAGGACACCAATATACTACATTGACTACATTGACAACATACATACGTTCTGTAAAAAAACTCCAATATATTCGTCTTGCATCAGGTGGAGAGATGTTATCTGCCTCACTTCGTATGCATGAGTCCATGGGTTCGATTCCGACCCTGACACCTGCATATTTGGAGTTTGCACGACACACTGGGTCACGTGGAGACACACTGGGTTACGTGGGGTCACACTGTGTCACGTAGTGACACACTGGGACACACGGAGACACACTGGGTCACACAGAGACACACTGGGTCACGTGGTGACACACTGGGTCACGTGGGGACACACTGGGTCACGTGGTGACACACTGTGGGTCACGTGGTGACACACTGGGTCACGTGGGGACACACTGGGTCACGTGGGACACACTGGGTCACGTGGGGACACACTGGGTCACACGGAGACACACTGGGTCACGTGGGGATACACTGGAGGTCACGTGGAGACACACTGGAGGTCACGTGGTGACACACTGGGTCACGTGGTGAGACACACTGGGTCACGTGGAGACACACTGGGTCACGTGGAGACACACTGGGTCACGTGGTGACACACTGGGTCACGCAGTGACACACTGGGTCATGTGGTGACACACTGGGTCACGTGGAGACACACTTGGTCACGTGGAGACACACTGGGTCATGTGGTGACACACTGGGTCACGTGGAGACACACTTGGTCACGTGGAGACACACTGGGTCACGTGGAGACACACTGGGTCACGTGGTGACACACTGGGTCACGTGGAGACACACTGGGTCACGTGGTGAGACACACTGGGTCACGTGGTGACACACTGGGTCACGCGGGACACACTTGGTCACGTGGAGACACACTGGGTCACGTGGAGACACACTGGATTACGTGGGGTCACACTGTGTCACGTAGTGACACACTGGGACACACGGAGACACACTGGGTCACACAGAGACACACTGGGTCACGTGGTGACACACTGGGTCACGTGGGGACACACTGGGTCACGTGGTGACACACTGGGGGTCACGTGGTGACACACTGGGTCACGTGGGGACACACTGGGTCACGTGGGACACACTGGGTCACACGGAGACACACTGGGTCACGTGGGGATACACTGGAGGTCACGTGGAGACACACTGGGTCACGTGGTGACACACTGGGTCACGTGGTGAGACACACTGGGTCACGTGGAGACACACTGGGTCACGTGGAGACAACTGGGTCACGGGGTGACACACTGGGTCACGCGGTGACACACTGGGTCATGTGGTGACACACTGGGTCACATGGAGACACACTGGGTCACGTGGTGACACACTGGGTCACGTGGTGACACACTGGGTCACGTGGAGACACACTGGGTCACGTGTGAGACACACTGGGTCACGTGGTGACACACTGGGTCACGCGGGACACACTGGGTCACGTGGAGACACATTGGGTCACGTGGAGACACATTGGGTCACGTGGAGACATACTGGGTCACGTGGTGACACACTGGGTCACGTGGAGACACACTGGGTCACGTGGGGATACACTGGAGTCACGTGGAGACACACTGGGTCACGTGGAGACACACTGGGTCACGTGGTGACACACTGGGTCACGCAGTGACACACTGGGTCATGTGGTGACACACTGGGTCACGTGGAGACACACTGGGTCATGTGGTGACACACTGGGTCACGTGGAGACACACTTGGTCACGTGGAGACACACTGGGTCATGTGGTGACACACTGGGTCACGTGGTGACACACTGGGTCACGTGGAGACACACTGGGTCACGTGGTGAGACACACTGGGTCACGTGGTGACACACTGGGTCACGCGGGACACACTTGGTCACGTGGAGACACACTGGGTCACGTGGAGACACACTGGATTACGTGGGGTCACACTGTGTCACGTAGTGACACACTGGGACACACGGAGACACACTGGGTCACACAGAGACACACTGGGTCACGTGGTGACACACTGGGTCACGTGGGACACACTGGGTCACGTGGTGACACACTGGGTCACGTGGTGACACACTGGGTCACGTGGGACACACTGGGTCACGTGGGACACACTGGGTCACACGGAGACACACTGGGTCACGTGGGGATACACTGGAGGTCACGTGGAGACACACTGGGTCACGTGGTGACACACTGGGTCACGTGGTGAGACACACTGGGTCACGTGGAGACACACTGGGTCACGTGGAGACAATCTGGGTCACGGGGTGACACACTGGTCACGAGTGACACACTGGGTCATGTGGTGACACACTGGGTCACATGGAGACACACTGGGTCACGTGGTGACACACTGGGTCACGTGGTGACACACTGGGTCACGTGGAGACACACTGGGTCACGTGGTGAGACACACTGGGTCACGTGGTGACACACTGGGTCACGCGGGGACACACTCGGTCACGTGGAGACACATTGGGTCACGTGGAGACACATTGGGTCACGTGGAGACATACTGGGTCACGTGGTGACACACTGGGTCACGTGAGACACACTGGGTCACGTGGTGACACACTGGGTCACGTGGTGACACACTGGGGTTCATGTGGTGACACACTGGGTCACGTGGTGACACACTGGGTCACGTGGTGACACACTGGGGACACGTGAAGACACACTGGGTCACGTGGAGACACACTGGGTCACGTGGAGACACACTGGGTCACGTGGAGACACACTGGGTCACGTGGAGACACACTGGGTCACGTGGTGACACACTGGGTCACGTGGAGACACACTGGGTCACGTGAGACACACTGGGTCACGTGGGGTCACACTGGGTCACGTGGTGACACACTGGGTCACGTGGAGTCACACTGGGGTCACGTGGAGACACACTGGGGTCACGTGGTGACACACTGGGTCACGTGGTGACACACGGGGGTCACGTGGAGACACACTGGGGTCACGTGGGGACACACTGGGTCACGTGGGGACACACTGGGTCACGTGGGGACACACTGGGTCACGTGGTGAGACACACTGGGTCACGTGGAGATACACTGGGTCACGTGGAGACGCACTGGGTCACGTGGGGACACACTGGGTCACGTGGTGACACACTGGGTCACGTGGAGATGCACTGGGTCACGTGGTGACACACTGGGTCACGTGATGACACACTGGTTTACGTGGTAACACACTGGGTCACGTGGTGAGACACACTGGGTCACGTGGAGACACACTGGGTCACGTGGTGAGACACACTGGGTCACGTGGTCACACACTGGGTCACGTGGAGACACACTGGGTCACGTGGGGACACACTGGGTCACGTGGTGACACACTGGGTCACGTGGAGATGCACTGGGTCACGTGGTGACACACTGGGTCACGTGATGACACACTGGGTCACGTGGTAACACACTGGGTCACGTGTTCACACACTGGGTCACGTGGTTACACATTGGGCCACGGGGAGACACACTGGGTCACACAGAGACACAGTGGGTCACACGGAGGCACGTGGGGTCAAGTTGAGACACACGGGGTCACAGAGAAACACATGGAGACACGGGGACCAATGGAGAGTTGGCTGAGGTGCAGTGTTTGTGTGAATAAATGTGCAATGTGTGAAGTAAAGATCGCTCGGCTTCCACACACTCGTGCGTGTGTGCGTCCGTCCGCGTGCACGTACACGTGTGTGTGGGAGAGGTTAGCGCTACGCTGTGAACCCGACCACCCGAGTTCGATTCCCGCTCGCGGCCACCAACATCGGCGACAATTATCTGAGCCGGTCCCAGGCCTCGCTAGGTCGACTCGGCCTCAAACGAGTACCTGGTGATGCGGTGTGTAGTTAAACATCGCCACTGGGGAAAGACAAAGGCGGCCAGGCGTGGTGCTGACCTCCCACCCCCTCTGTGTGCCACAGTGCCGGTAGCCTTCATAGGTGCTGCTACTAGCTACTAACAGCACTTGCCCCAACAGTACCACGCCCGACCGCCTTTGTCTCCCCAGTGACGATGTTTGTTACACCACCACCGCTACACCAGTTACTCATATGAGGCTGAGTCTACCTCGAGGAGGCCCAGGACCGGTTCAGATAATCGCTATTACTGGGTGTTGATGGCCGTGAGCGGGAACCAAAACTCGGTCATCAGGTTCGTAGCGCAGCGTTAACTGCTACACCACCGCTGCCTTTACGCATACAGTACACATGGTACAGTACACACGGTACAGTACATACAGTGCACAGTACAGTAGTTCCACGTTTGACCACGTGGCCACACACAAGTGAACTCAAACCGCGTACTGTGTCTCTAGCCGCGCACACAGTGATACCGCGTTCCTGGAGCTTGTTCGTATATTGAAACATCGTATAGTGAATAACTTACAACATTGGTGCCATGAGTTGCGTTCCCAGCCTTCGTGACTTACCATTAAACACGATGGACACTTCATAACTTACTCTTCGTATTGTCAACAAAGGCAATTTCTATTGAACGTGATATAATTTATACTGTACAGTATAAAAAAGTGAAGACATGCAAAGCTGTGAACCCATTATCATGTTATACTCTTAGGTTTATTCGGTAAAGTCACGTAGGTAAAAATAAAATTAAAGTTAATAAAGTAATAATGGAAATAAAATAATAAATCACGACGTTTCGAGGCAACACAAGTCTCCGTCATCAGGTGGGACCGTCACAGCTAAAATTACTGCATCAAGAGTATGAATCTGCAGTTACGAAAGCTTCAAATCTAGAACCATTATCAGTGCCCTGCCTTACTGTAGACCAATTCAGAACTTATTGGTCATCCCGTGCCCCTTATAAATCTCAACGTTCACCCTATACACCACGCTGTACACTACACTATACACTACACTACACCACTATACACCACCACTATACACTATTATACACCACCACTATACACTACATTATACTGGTAGGAACCTCCTGGTTACACCAGCCCACAGGGGATTATTGTGTCCATCGTGCAGGGAGGGCTGGGTGGGAGGGAGGGGCTGGGTGGGGTGGGGAATGGCCGGGTAGGGAGGCTGGGGAGGGGCTGGGTGGGGAGGGTGAGGCTGGGTGGGGGGTGGGAGGGGTGGGGCTGGGTGGGGAGGGGCTGGTCACCCTGTGGTGCCCTTATAAAACTCAACGTTTAACCTCACGCCGACTTGTGCCCGCTGTTGTGTTTGTACCCCCTTTTATTTTTTAATTTTTATCTTATTATTATTATTTTAAGAATATTATGCCAACATATATAATAATTTTTTTTAATGACACGGGGCAACTTGGGACGAACACGCCCCCGCACTTCCACAGATGCGCGCATACCTCATTTCAAAGGCTAAAGGGCATGAAAGAGGGCAATCAATGTCATAAAAACTCCCCGAATTTCACACAAGAGGAACAAGGGAGGGGGAATGACAGGGGGGTTAGGATGACAACCATAAAAAAAAACCCTTTGATAAATACAAAACCAGGCCACGAAATATATAATTATATTCTTAACAAAGAAATAACATTGATAACAAGAAGCACAGAGGGGTTTAGAACCATGCTAAATAAACAAGTTACCAACTTAGCCATGAAGATTAAACAAACATTATCTATCCTCACTCCAATTGAAACCAGATTACAGTCTGCACCAGAGTCGCGATNCATCATTGTTAATTAAATACTGACCTTATTTACTTTAAATAATTTCTACGCGGCCGGGCCGAAGCATCAAAGAATAATTATGGCATCAGGGCACTCCAAAACAAAATCCCTAGCCGGATATCAGATTAAATAATCACAAGAAGTCAAATAATAAGTACGGAATTAAAGTGGATCTCCTAGAGAATCAAGGGCGGAGAAGTCTCTCATAATCAACCAAACGCAACACGGCCATCTTTGTCTTCCCGAGAGGATCTCCACACACACCAAAAGCCAGGAGATTGCCCCAATAAAGGCTGAAACACATGCCTCCGAAGATAAATAAATAAACACGCGCCGGGTGCTTCCATCTTTGTCTCCCGAACACAGAGAGCAGGATTTGCACACGCGAGCAAATAACATTTCCATGGGACATCGGGTCACGATGAAATACCGTGAACACGGTTACGCATAACTTGGGTCGCTTGCAATCAAATCACTATGAAACCAAGCAGCAAATAAGTCGCATTTCAACTTCCAAACCAAAACAACTTGAGCTGTGTGAGACAAAAGATAACGCCCAGAGTAAGGGAGGGGATCATTAAGCTCGCTTAACGCGTAGGTTTTCGCGACAATATTATTCAGAAACAAAAACATGGATTAGAATTTTTTTTATAACTCTATGCGAACGCAATCGTCGGTCTGGTTAATGGATAACTTAGGTGGCGCCGTCGCGAGGCCCCCACCCCTCCTACCAGAATAATTACACAGCTGTGTCTTCAAAGCTAATAAACAACGCACACGAACAAAGAGAAAAGTTATATGACAGCCTTTGAACAACTCGGGAAACTGAGTGGATTTTCCCGATATAAGCCGAGGCAAAATCCATTCAATTCATCTCGTCCGGGGCTTCGGCCCCCATCTCGTCTCCGGGGCTTCAGCCCCCACAATCTCGTCAGGGCTTTGGCCCCACCACAGATCTCCACGGGGCGTCGGCTCCATCGCCTCTCGTCGCCGCCAACGAAGAAGCTTTTCGTCATCCAGAATGACGAGGTTCGCGGGTAGCGACGTGCAGCAACAAGCCGAGGTCTGCACCACCTGAGAAGAATCGCTACCCTGAGTCGCCGAGCTGCGAGTGAAGCCAACAAAGACACCAACGTCCACCCTGCAACGAACGAAGCATCGCTCCTCGTCAGAGTGACGACCAGCGAACAACCCGCAGGACAGGCGGAGATCGCCAAGCGAGCAAAGCAGAGAGCGCGAAGCAGTGGAGAAAGCCTGATTGAACGGCTGTGAGGAAGGACAGCGCCATCGAATGCGCCGTGTGTTTAATACTCACACCCAGATCAACCAGCATCAACCAAAACCACTCGTCATCCCGCATGGAGAAAGAGTCTTGAACGAGGCCGCCTCAAGGAGAGAGCGCCATCGGCCGCACTACCGAGGACCGCCAAGCGCCGCGCCAACTCCCTGCGGTAGAAGTCGCGTCTGCAATCCGCACGGGCTGTACGAGATCTACGAACGGGTACGCTTCCACACACAGCTCAAGGAAGCACAGAGAATATCTTGCAAANCAGTTTCTTTGTCGACTCAATAAATTTAAACAGAGCCAGACTCCCTCTCACACACGCATCCTCACCCACCCTTGCTCAAACATTTCGTTAAAGATTTTATACTTGCCGATGAATCTATTGACTCTTTCGCCTCTGGGTTAATAATTTTACAAGTGGTCATCTCAAACTCGGCAGTCGCCGATTGTGATCGATACATGGGGGAACTAACGATGCCTGTGAAAGAGGGTTACGATTTAGAAGTGTTTTAGTATCAATTTCGTAATTGCATAATCTCGCAAATGCATAAGTTTTTGTCATTCATATTAGTTAATTGCATAATCTTGCTCATGAATTATTGACGCATGTTTGACCTGCATGATAGAATATCACATGTTGTTAGAATAAAATTGTTATCACAGAAGCATATCGAGTGTTCCTTCCAAGTCCATGCAAAACTGTCTTATTCTGAGAACTGTAGCCTGTGATGAGATATGAAACTGGAGACCTAAAATAACATAACACACTAGATAATCAGTAAATGTTTAATCAATGATAATCGTGTTACCTGATTGATACAACTCTGGATAAACGAAACTAAGCCTAATTATAATAACTGCACACACTAACATAATCGCAAGCATCCGCATAAATTACTACGATTATCTCCGTGATTATCATAATTTATGCATATAATTACACACATTATCATAATTATGCATGTTAATACGCACATTAACATAATTAATGCGATTTGCGCATTTTTCGGAAAATTAATAATTTTATTATTTTTATCAAAATTTCATAACCCAACATATACAACACCGCCCTCACAGTACATAGGACACCACGCCGCCGTTGACCCTGGCCATTGACCGAGCAACCCAACGTTCCTTCCAGCTCCCTCCGCAGGAATGTGTTACACTACTATACACAACACCCCTATACACTACACTATATACTACTGCATTCCTGTTAAACCATTATCAGTGCCCTACCTTACTACAGACCAATTCAGACCTTATTGGTCACCCCATGCTACTTATAAATCTCAACGTTCATCCTGCAAAGTCCCATCACAAGGGAAAAACACAAACAAAGACACAACAAAAATGTTTTTCTCGCATTGAAACGTAATATTTAGACAGTACAGTAGATCTATGATTTTACAAATATTTACGTATTAATTTCAGTGTTCTTTGGTTCTTTCGGTAAAGTCACGTAGATAGAAAAAAACAAATGCATTCATTGTTTTACTTGATCAGCTTTCCGTGTAAAATATTGGAGAAAGAAATCCAATGTTATGTTAAACCGAAACGTGGTCTATCGAATGCCGTGTACGCACACCGAGCCTCTCCCGATATCGATACAGTATCGTGCTGTGACGGTTCCACCTGAAGACGGAAGCTTGTGTTGCCTCCGAAACGTCGTGATTTTTATTTTATTTTTATTTTACTATTATTAATTTTAATTTTTTACCTACACAGTGACTTTACCGAAAAACCTAAGAATATGGGAAAGTCCCTGTCGGGTTTTTTTTTCACGCGAGTCACCGGAATTCACTCGACTGACAGCTCTTCGTCTCTGTAGAGAGAGACAGACGAGGAAATTCCACGATACCTCGTGGATGCCACTCTCCAGCAAGCCAGCAGGAGGCGGAAATCTGTGACTTTGTTGCACTTCACGCAGATCGTCCAGTAGGGGGCGCTGTGCCGCCATTGCTCTCAGCTTTTAGGTCCGATTGTCGAACTGCTATCGCACCGTACGTAGTCAACCGCGCGAATCGGAGGTGCAGGGGAAGGACAGAGAACTAAACACAACATCAAGCGGTTCTAAAGAAATGTATTTTCAATCTGGATGATTTAAAAGTACATAGCTCCAGTGGCTCCATAATATCGGAAGGAAGAGCATTCCAGATGGCTGCAGAAGCGCATGTGAAAGCACGCGATGCGGTGACCGTCTTTGTTTGATGGTTAGCGAAAAGCCGCTGCGAGGATGATTGGAGTTTGCATGATAGTTTATGCTCCTTGATGAGAGCAGCAAAGCATTGTGGTTCATTTGTGGCAAGCACGTGTTGTGTAATGAGTGCGGTCCTATTATGTCTTCGTTCAGCAACTGGAATACAATGCAGCTCAATGAGCACCAGACAGACATGGCCGTATGTTGGGGTACCCGTCATGACACGTGCCAAAGAATTTGATATGTCTTCAACGATATTGCTATGAGCCTGTTCATGTTGTCACATGCATAAATATCAATTTCACTGCAAATCTGCTGTAAAAGAGGGCATATAGTCCCCTGGTGATATTAATAATTTACACAAAATAACCGCATTGTGGAGAGTATTTGTAACAAAAACAGATAATCATCATTCATGTAGGTG
Source organism: Lethenteron camtschaticum (assembly GCA_018977245.1). NCBI lineage: Eukaryota > Metazoa > Chordata > Hyperoartia > Petromyzontiformes > Petromyzontidae > Lethenteron > Lethenteron camtschaticum. The sequence continues at coordinate 738,372 of MU249625.1, read as the reverse complement.
TCTACATAAACAAAATTCTTTATTTTTTAAATGTCCAAATCCCATCAGTCCCAATACAGTAAAACCTTGGATTGCGAGCATAATTCGTTCCAGAGACGTGTTTGTAATCCAAAGCACTCGTATATCAAAGCACTAGTATATCCGTTGTGATCACGTGACGCTCGGCAGACAAAGCGTATACACGTACTACTCGTATTGCAAGACCTCGCTCGTTTATCAAATTAATAGTTATTTAAAATTTTTGCTCGTCTTGCAAAACACTTGCAGACCAAGTTACTCGCAATCCAAGGTTTTACTGTACCTGGAAGTGCATCATTCCAGAAGTGTTGATTCAGTGAAAGCAAACTCTGGTCCGATTTCCACAAACAGTGTCTCAGCAGCAGAGGTAAGGCTTTGCTTGAGTCCATGCTGGTGTATGGTCAAGGACCCTCTCTGGCAGATATGGGTCCGAGTTAGATGCCAAACTATATAATATAATACACAACACAAACATAACCATTATCTTCATTGCAGAGAATATAATGTACAAAATAGACAAGCAGATTATGTTTTCTTCATACATCTGTCTCACCACCTAACATATTTTTACGCATCCCATAGGCTCTATGGCCTTCTGGGAGTGCATTATTTTAGTAGCATTGATTCAGTGTCGGGAAATCTCAACCAGTTTGTGAATAATATAATTTTGTGTCTGACTAGGATCCATATCTTAAAGAGAGGGCCCTTGCCTATCACATCTGGAGTTCACCAGAATTGATTCAAGCGAGCCTGGCTCTGCTGATGCGACACTGCATGTCAAAACCGATCCAGTGTTTGTTTGTACTGAATCAATGCCGCTAATATTATGCATTCCCAAAAAACCGTGGGGCCGAGAGATTGCACACAAAATACTTGTTTTGTTTATGTGGAGAGACAGATCTATGAAGTAGGCGACTTGTGTGGTCGGTGCCCCAAGCGTCGGATCCAACTTACCACCAGGCGGTGATCAGATGACAGCTTTGCCCCTCTTCGGCCCAAGGTGCTCTGGTACCAATACATTTATGATCATCCTTGTGTTCAAAAATGGTGTTTGTTTATCGTAATTCCGTGACTAGTGCAGAATTACAATAATATCAAGTTCAGATCACGGGGGGGAATTTCTCACAATCATAACTCTCCAGGTATCTCCATCGTTTCCCACTTGAGTATTCAAATAGCCCAGTAAGATTATGGAGTCGGTAGGCGGCACTGTCGAGCACTGCACCCACCGTCTCCAAGAACGCTGAACACTCTGAACTACTGTTGGTACATAAACACAGACAACAGTCAGAGTTTTCCTTTCTGAGATCCGAAGTTTCATTGAGGCGACCCTCTCATCCACTGGGACAAACTCAAACTGAATAGCACCCAGCCGGGGGCTTGTGAGTATCCCCACACCCACCCAGGGCCTCTGACCCGGGGTTTCTCCGGAATAGGAGAGAGACCATCCCAGATCGAGAAGTTTGCTTGTGGTGCCAATGCTGTGTGTGGAGGTGAGACCGACTAAATCTAGTCCCTACCTTTCCACCTTCTTCACCAGCTTTGGCTCCTTCCCACCCAGTGACGTCATATTCCAGGTCCTAATATTGAGTGTCCATCACCAAGGTCCAGTACGTCCGAGACAATCCTTTTCCCTGCCATGCTGGCATCACACCCCTCACCCTTCGTCCTGCGGATGGTGGGCCCACAGGATGGTGCCCGACCGGGTTATGTGGGTCACCTGGCCACCCCAGAACTGGCTCTATGAGGGTGTCCCGGGATACCTTGTCCGGGCGTGGTTTTCTGATTTTTATATTTCAGAACCATTAATAAGGGGCTTTTGTTTGTGCCGTTATTTGTCTGGAACCTCCCCCCAGACATGTTTGCCAAGGGAGACCCAACGAGGAGTACAAGACGCCAGGCGATATAACTCTGAGGGTCATTGGAACACACAAACCCCACCACTACAATAAGGTTACGATCCTTCGGTGGGGTTAACACTTTTTTTCACCAAATTGTCTATTTTCCAAGCTCTCAATGCCCTTGTAGTTTCATTTTTTTGGTCAACGTCCCATTAAATTATCTTCCCCTGGATTCTATTCACATCGTATTTTTCATTCATGCAATAATACACTCCAATCACTCATGCCTAATTATCTTAACTCTATCTGATATTATTGATCAATCTCCGTTCCTTCCTCTTTCCAGGATAATTTAAAGAAGAACACAGGCTGAGGCTGGGTTTGCTCACGGTGTGAATGCTTTAGTAGGAGAGTGATTTATGAAAGCGAGGATTTGAAGAACTTAGTAATCAATGGACGAGTGTTTCTGTGTATATCTGCATCTCTCTCAAGCCTCTATGCGTCTCCTCTCTCCATGTCTTTGTTTCACCTCCTTTCATCTCTCTTGGTCTCTACCACTGCATATATATATATAAGTTGTACCCTATGAAAGCAGAGTTTATTGTATAGAATCGATTCTTCAGAATGGATATTGCCACCTAAAGTCAAGGGATGTTATTGCAGAGGTTGGCAACACTGTGGCTGAGCACAGGGGTTTCCATGTTATCTCTCCATGTTTCCCCGTGCCTGTTTGTTTATAGTGTTGTGTGCTTCAATTAATCCATCTGTCTCTGCCTCCCCATGCGCACAGTTGTGCAATCTTCCTTGAAAACCCCTATACTCGTTCTCTGCAACGTTGACGTTTTTGTTTTGTTGTTGTCGTGCTCACGTACCATGGATCTCCTTTGTAAGATAGCCGGGCAACTGGCCAAGTAGAACAATCCGTGTAACAAATCTAAATAAACTTAATATTGAACAATTTCCCGCCCACCTGCAGGATTCTGCCTAAAATATTTAGTTCCACTCATCTACCCTGTGTTGAGTCTGCACTGTTTGTATGTATGTTGAACTTATTTCGCAATGTACGTATCTAACCATACTAATCTATGGATCGCTGGGTCTGGGTGTCTGTGTGTCTCTTTGTATGTTTAACTTATTTCGTAGCGTTCGTAGACAGTCGTGCAAATATGTGGGTCTTTATGGGTCTCAGTGTCTGTGGGGCTCTATGTATGTTGCATTTTTTGTAACGTACGAAGCCAATTGTCCTAATCTGTTGGTCTATATGGGTCTGGGTGTCTGTGTGTCTCTGTGTATGTCAATTTTTAAAACCTTTTTCGCCCCGTAGGTAGCCAACTTTCCTAATCGGAGGTGGGGGGGGGGGGGCAACAAACTGAACACAAAAGCAGTTCCCAAGAAACTCGTTTTCAATTTAGATTTTAAAGTGCATAGCTCCAGTGGCCTCCTAATGTCGGAAGGAAGAGCGTTCCAGACGGCCACAGAAAGACATCTGAAAGCGCGTGATGAAGTGACCATCTTTGTTCGATGGCAAGCCACAAGCCGCTGGGAGCATGACCAGAGTTTCACGTGATGGTTTATGTGTTGAGACACGCTCGTGTGAAGTCCTCTCTCCCCGTTCGCTCAGGACTGAACGCTCCCCACCGTCAGCTCCTCCGAGTGACTTGACTGTGGGTGAGTCATTTAGAAGTGCAACCTGTCTCCCATGTGAGTTCACATTAACACGGCCAAGACACCCACGTCTGTATGTTAAACTTATTTTACACCGTAATCAGAGGATTTGTCAGAATTTGTCAATGTTCATGGTTTTGAACAATTTGTCACAATAAGTGGTACTGCAATGAATGGAAACGCTCTCGTCATGGACACACGCATTGCTACTTTTCATTGTCAAGTGCAGTTTTTCAATGGCACTCCCACAAGCTCTCCCCCACACTCGCTCATATACCATCAAGCGTGACTGGTAGAAATTAGTGATGAATAAGGAATGGGCGAAATGCTCGTTCCATTGTAACAGATGAGTCCAATCGTTGCTTCTCTGAGGCACAATTTGGACGCATAGTATACAGTGTTATTACCTGAGGCTCATATCCAGACTTTCTTAGCATCGTTAGGATTTAGTAATCATACTTGAGGCTGTTTTATCCAGACTCAGCAATCTTTTATAATTATTAGGGTTCAGTTTTTAATACCTGAAGCTCACAGATCCAGACTCAGCTATATATGCACAACAGTAAATTACCACTGCCCATCTACACCACTAATACCTCGACGTTAATATATACCACAAACGAGTGTAATTTATTATTACATGAGCATCGTTCGCACTCCACGTGTGTATTATGGAATGAAGGTGCTGTTGCTATACTGCTTGTGAGTGGGTGTTGTACGCAGTGGTGTAGCAGTTAGCGCTACGCTGCGCTATGAACCGGCGACCCGGGTTCGACCAGTGACGATTATCTGAACCGGTCCTGGGCCTCCCCTAGGTCGACTCAGCCTTAAATGAGTACCTGGTGCGGTGTGTCAACATCGCCACTGGGGAGACAAAGGCGGTCGGGCGTGGTGCTGGCCACCCACCCCCTCGTGTACCGTTCCGGCCTTCATAGGTGCTCGCTAACAGCACTTGCCCCTACAGTCTGTTTAAGGCTATACGGGGGATCTTTGTCTTTGTTTGTTGTACACACACAGACGCTACGGCAGTGTTGCTGCGATCCATTGCCAATCACATCTCCTCTCATCTCGCAAAGCTGAGCAGGTGTTGGGCCTGGGTAGGCCTCACATGGGCGGCCACCATGCGTAGCAGGTGCTATAGGCTGCAGGGCTACGTGGCAGGTAGCAGATGGCATTGCAGACAAATACATTGCTGTACTTGTACTCCTATGCTTTCACCAACTGGGCTGCCTGCAGAGTGCTATTGTTATTGTTGTGCTTTTATATCCTCTATTACACGGGTACTGTGATTATCGTTACTACAGATGGATGCTCATCGACTCGATTTAACCCGAAATAATCTGTATTATGGATGATTTTGGTCGCGAGCACCTACATGTAAAAACTGATTACCAAATCTCTGCGCTCCTCTATATATATTAAGATGTCTTTAGTCAATGAATGTTTGTGTGTGTGAATGTGGGAATAAATTGGAGGACCCGGAGAAAACCTGCGCCTGAAACGGCGCTACACTCAATCCCATACAGAAGGGACAGACGATTTTAGTCCACACTTTGCTGTACGGAGTTCTCCTCGGCTCCCTCGGGAAGCGAGTTTCACAACATTCGAGGGTCCCACCAACCCTCGCCTGCACAGTGCGGGATTACAGGCCACGTGCATAGCCACCACTGATATCACGATGTCAAACTGCCACCACCCAGCCACAGCGACGAGGTTAACTCACCTACACATGAGCCCACACATCCCAGTACAGTAAACTGATGTTCAGATTTAATGTTTTTATTCATCACCACACAAACATCGACCCTTGACCCACAATAAAATGTGATTCTAATTCACAGGTAACCCAGAACACAATCAAGTATATGTATATTTACGCGATCTAACCCAAGAAACCTTTATTATTGATAATATTGGTCGCGAAAGCCTACGTGTTCAAGTCGATTTGTTTAACCAGGTGAGAACTCAAGAGACCAGGATGAGTCTCGGCTGTAAGAGTGATTGCTGCTGCATTCGCTGCTTCTACTGCTGATGGTGATAATTCTGTTGCTGCTGAAAATGCTTATATTATTTTTATGCTGTTGGTACTACTCCTGACGCTTACGATGATGATGCTAATGATGGAGCTACCGCTGCTGATGCTGTAGGTCCTGCTGCTGTTACCAATTCTGCTGCAGATGACACTTCTGCTGATGCTGATGATGATCGAGTCGAGTTGAATTTGAGTTCAACGAGGTGAGAACTCAGGAGATCAGGATGAGTCTCATTGACAAGAGTGACCTGGGTCACAAAATGAAAAAAGCAAAACAAGTCAAACCCATGCCAGCAATGAAGCAAATATAAATCTCACCCACAGCCCAGAGCACAATGCGATTAGCGTTCACACAAGTACACAACTGGTACGATATAATCAATGCGTCTCAAATCATCTACGGTTGCTAAACAGCCTGAGACTCGAGGTTGGGTTCACACCGATTGGTGTCTAACTTTAAGGAGGGGCGCCGTGGTGGTTAGGAGATGTTAACTCCCTCGCCTGGTATGCAGGAGGTCGTGTGTTGGATTCGGACCCTGACGGCTGCTATTTTTGGGGTTTGCGGTGTTTCTCTCCCTGTAATAACACACAGTGTCTCTGTGGTATTAATGCGTGTTGAGACAAATTAGTCGTGTTGTAATGCGAGAGATATATCAGGCGCTTAATTAACCCACTTCAAAGTCAAAGCAGATAATGAAAATATAAATAAAACAAACCTTTATATGAATAATATTGGTAGCGAAAACCCTCCTACTAGGTGTGGCTTCTCTCTGTCTATGCCCTGTAAAATAAAACTGCGTTGGATGGGTGGAGGAGTCACTCGACCCGAGGTTATAACAAAAATGTTTTAACCCAGCGACGCTCAGCACACACCACGAGTAGTCCCCCCTAGTGATGCCATCCATTCCACCGCGGGTTTATCGCCCAACGAGCGAGTGACCGCGAGGGGACGGCGCGCGCCACTCCGTAGCGTCACGTGACGCGTGTTCCCAGCACGCCCGCGGTGGAGCTCCGCCCTCTCGGCGTTGAGCGCCACGCGGCGCGTGGTGCGAGGGACGATGACGTCAGAGAGAAGCTTGGCTCCCCCGCCCTCCCCCACCAGTGCGCTAACCACTGCACCACCGCTCCACCCACACTGCGCACATGGCTCTCTATACACTAAAGACAAAGACACAAACACTTTTTGTATGTGTGTGTGTATCTGTGTGTATGTGAGTGTGTCTGTGTGTATGTATGTGAGTGTGTGTCTATCTGTGTGTGTCTATGTAGCCTTAACAGACTGTTGGGGAAAGGGCTGTTCGTAGCAAGTAGCAGCGCCTGTGAAGGCTGTCACTCTCGCACACGAGGGGGGTGGGTGGCCAGCACCAAAACAAAGACACAGACACAAAGACGCAGTAACAAACACACACACACAGACAAAAGGCATACAGACCAACCCATTAACCCAAGGAAAATTATCTATCCTCCGTGTAGCCTTAACAGACTGTAGGGGCAAGTGCAGTTTGCGAGGAGCACCTATAAAGGCCGGCATTGTGGCAAACGAGGGAGTGGGTGGCCAGCACCACGCCCAGACACACACAAAGACAAAGACACAATAGCAACGACACACAGAAAGGCAAACACACACCAACCCACTCACCCAAAGACAAAGATCCCCATATAGCCTTAAATACTGTTGGGGCAAGTGCTGTTAGCCACCACCTATGAAGGCCGCCACAGCACAAGAGGGGGTGGGTGGCCAGAACCACGCCCGACCGTCTTTGTCTCCCCAGTGGCAATGTTTACACACCACAGCAGGTTCTCATTTGAAGCTGAATCGACCTAGGGGAGACCCAAAACCGATTCAAATAATCGCTATCAATGTTGTTCGTAAACCGGTCATGGACCTCCCCTAGGTCGACTCAGCCTCAAATGAGTCCCTGGTGCAGTGTGTAAACGTCACCACTGGGAAGACAAAGGCGGCCGGGCGTGGTGTTGGCCACCTACCCCCTCGAGTGCCGTGCCAGCCTTCATAGGTGCTTGCTAACAGCACTTGCCCCAACAGCCTGTTAAGGCTACACGGGGGTCTGTGTCTTTGTGTGCGTGAGTCTGTGCGTTGTGCCCGTTTCTCTGCGCTGCTCTTCTGCGCTGCTCACACTCCGTGCTCTCAGGACGCACGACTCAAATCCAGAATCCTCACTGAGCTACCAACAACATCACCCACCCACAGTGCGGGGTAGAGCGGTTGACTAAACGAGTGGTGGATGGAGTGCAACAGCTCCATGGAGTCGGCGCAGTAAAACGACAGCAGCCCCGCCTCCCAGTGCAGGTGACACCCGACTCTCCGGGGAGGATCCCTCACCGGCACTGAAGTCCAGACACCACCATGAATAATGCAGCAGCTGTTGTTATTTTTACATAAAACCCAGGATGAGTCGTTCTCTCCCAGCCTACACTTGTCACCACTCCCTTTCCGTGCGATCGTCTCGTATGCGACTCCAACCATACAGCCCCCGCCGCTCCCCCACGTCTACCTCCCAGTAGTGCTGACCGGACGAAAAGCTTTTGGAGCACAGGGCTTGGTAATAGACATCAAACCGGCATGGGTGGCGATCGGGGCGACCCCGGGAGACAGTGGTTCGCGTCACCATCCTGAGATCCAAAGAAATCTGGAGGTTGTTGTGGGCCGAGTTTGGGTCCAGAGTTGGTGAGCGTCCATCTGCAGTAACGACAATCACAGTAGCCGTGTAACAACAGCACAACTATAACAATAGCATTCGTGCACTACCACACGTACAATACAATAGAACAATTCATAATGAGAATTACTATACAATGTTATAATGCGAAGCTATCGGTGTGATAACATGTAATGGACACTTTTTCAATCCTCTGCTGGATGAGGCCCTCCCTATACCATGCGGGTCGTGGGGGATATTTGACCATACTTCACCACGCCGGTCACCGCGTGTTGGCGAAGGCAGGCGGCGTAGTTGGCGAGAGCACAGAAGTACAGTACAGATGTGTGTTTGTCTGACCGGCCATCTGCTGTCCGCCACGGAGCCCCACAGCCTATAGCACCTGCTATGCATAGTGGTGGCCGCCCATGCGAGCCCTACCAAGGCCCAACTCCTGCTGGGCTTTGTGTGATAGTGTAGTGATGTACACCCGTGTGTGTGTGATAGTGTAGTTATGTACACTCGTGTGTGTGTGATAGTGTAATGGGAATCCCTCAGCCTGGAAAACATTATGGGACAAAGTGGGGATGACCCTTCTGAGGCTGCGGTGCTCAAATATTGGAGGAGGAAGTCACCCCCTGTGAGTGGCTGGCTGAGGTGCCATCTGTTGAGGAGTCTGAGACCAGGAAAGGCACCAGGCAGAGATGATCTTCCAAGCGAAATGCTGAGGAGGGTGGTGTTTGTGCGAAGACTGCCCTACATGACATCATAACAAAAGTCTGGGCCACTGGATGGGTTCTGAAAGGATTGGAAGGATGCCCTGGTAGTCCACCTCTTTAAGAAGGGGGACCGCACAGACTGTAACAACTACAGGGGCATCTCACTCCTCAGTGTGCCGGGAAAAGTCCTGGAAAGGATTATTCATATTCAAAGATTATTCAACATCGCCTTGCTAGGTACGCTGAGGAAAGGCTTGCGGAGCCCCAATGCGGTTTCAGGAAAGGGCGGTCCTGCACAGATGCCATATTTTCTGTCCATCTGCGACAGCAGAGGTATAGGGAATTCCAACAAGACCTACATCTCTGCTTCATTGACCTGGTCAAGGCCTATGATAACATCAGTAGGCCTGGGCTCTGGGTTGTTCTTCATGCTTTCGGAGTCCCTGACCCTCTGCTGACGCTCATTAAGGACCTTCATGATGATGAGCAGGCCCGGGTAAAACTACGTGGCCGGGGGTCTGAGCCATTCACTGTACACCTTGGGGTGCGACAGGGATGTCCTCTGGCTCCAACACTATTTAACATCTATTTCGACCACGTAGTTTGTGAAGCCTTCAGTCGCAGTACCGGAGGAATTTCGATCTAGTTGATGCCTGGGTGCGGTCAAGGGATGGCTCCCTATTAGTCAACCACGTTATGTATGCCGACGATCTGGTAATTGCAGCTCATTCAGAGGAGGAGTTAGAGGCGCTGCTGCTGAAACTGGAGTGTGCCACTAAGAGGTGGGGCCTTACCATCAGCCCCACAACAACGTAGCACCTGCCTTTGTATTTTCTACCATCGGGCACTCCACCCCCACAACTCCCATTCGGTGATGGGCAGTTGTGGAGAGAGTGGAGAGTTTCCCATACCTGGCAGTGTACTCATGTCCGGCTCTGGTTTAACAGCAGAGGTCTCACTCGGAATCAGTCGAGCGGCATTATCTTTTCATCGGTTGCGCAACGCTGTGTGGAAGCTATCTGGTCTGTTGCTCCGCACGAAGCTTCGGGTCTTCTTGGCAATAGTCATTCCCTCCCTTCTCTACGCTTGCGAAACGTCGACCCCCCTAATTGAACACTTTCGCCGGTTAGAAACATTTAGGCTGGCCTGCCTACGATCAATCCTGGGTTTAACCAGGCTGGATTGCGTGAGCTCGCAAATCCTCGACTCACCCATTGACACGATGGTCAATTGTAGTGTATAATAACAAATAGTAAAACATGTATATACAATGTACAAAGTAATATATAGTATCGTAATTGTATAGTAAACATATAGCAGTGTGATACACATTAAGGTGGTTAGAATAATACATAGTGTTATATTAAAATGTATAAGGTGGTTTATAGCAATACAGTATATAATTTAATGTTGGGTTTATCTATGGCAGTATATAGTACGGTGTATGCTCGTGTGATGTAAGAGAATAAAGTTTAGATGGAAGCATATTATATAATTTTACGACGTAGAATTGTAATGTTTTACTTGCTGTGAGTAACTCAGCTTATTGTAGAGTATAGTAAGTACACTGATGGTGCTATACAGTTTATACTTTAGTTTTTACGTAGTTTNTACTTTAGTTTTCTACGTGGTTGTTTAGTAACTGCAGCTACATACTATTAACATTCCTTTCCTTTGTTAATGCACCCTCCCTTGGTGCTGTTGATCCTGCATAATGCATGGGCATAATGACTTTGAAACCCCCCCCCACCTCCTACGCATTTCCCATGAATATGCTAAATTCCTCTTCATATGCACATTCTTTTGTTAAGGCGCTCTTCCACCTCCAACTCAGCTTATATATAAGCTCCTAGCTTGGTAGTGTCTCATTCTTCACCTGAAGACGGCTGCTTGCGTTGTAGCCGAAACGTCGTGAGAATTATTTTTTATTCTACGTGACTTTACCAAAAGAACCAAGAAGATGAATCCCTGCAGTCACGAAAGCTTAAATCGAAATTTAACCGCCTCTACGGGGAGGGTTTCCACATAACTTTGAGATCTTCAACAAGCTCCGTGATAAGAAGGCTCAGCTAATCGAGTCTCTCACCTTTCTGAAGAGATGCCGCGACTCTAAGGTAATACCAAACGCATTTACACTAACATCTGCTGCTGTAACTTCTTCTAATGCGAAACGAATTCTGTCTAGAACTAGTTTAGCTCTTATCTCAGAGAAAATCAGACTTACGCGCACCGAACTAGATCAGTTAGACAAGACACTCTACAAATCACACTTATCTTTGAGTGCAACAATGTCCACATCGGATTGGGAACATGTAGAAAAANTGACTGCCTCTTCAGCTGCCGCTATGTCGACTAAATGTAAGGAAAACTTGATTTCCAAATTCAACCGCCTCTCAAACAAGAAACCGGACCCACACATTGAAAAGCTAGATGTTAACAAAGTCGTAATTAATCGCAGTAACAGTTCTATTTCTGAAGGTCTGAAATCCGTTTTAGCTAAAGGACTAAACTTTGCAGTCACACCTAGACACATACCAGTTAATGATATAATTGCTCGAGTAGATGTAGCTCTCAAGGGCTTGAGTCACATCGCTGCAGACGTAGCAAGATCTGAATCTCTGCAACCCTCAAAAACGCTAAGATGCCAGCTAGCAACATCAGCAAAGATGAGCATTTTGAATTAGCTCAATTAAAAAAGAGGATGACATTGTCATCCTCTCAGCCGACAAAGGCAATGCCACTGTCATCATGGACAAAATAGAATACAACAACAAAAATTCAAGAACTACTCAACGATGGCAGCTATACAAAATAAAAGAGACCCCACCAACAGCCTCGTCACTAAAACCAACAAAATCATTTCTGATTCAACCGCATTAATTGATCAGACCAAACAGTTCTCGTTGAAACCTTCTGCAGCCAGGCCACCAAGATTATACGGCTTGCCAGATACATAAAGATACACCTCTTCGTCCCATTGTCTCTACTATCAACTCCCCACCTATAAATTGGCTCGTTTTTGTCTGAAATCCTACGACCTTTCACTGGAAAAACCACCTCTGCGGTACTAAACTCTACTGACCTGGTATCGACAATCAAGGGATTGCCCTGTCCCCAGACGACCTGCTTGTCAGTTTTGATGTGGTTTCCTTATTCACCAAGGTTCCTGTACCTGACACATCGCAATCATTGAAGACTTGGTTCATCAAGGACTGAATGCTGGGTACCCCCTGGTGAGACACTGCTTAACCAATACATACTTCACCTGGAATGTAACTTTCTACAAGCAAACTGAGGGCACCCCCAATGGGCTCCCCCTATCTCCGGTTGTAGCCAACATCTTCATAGAGAAATTTGAGACGGACGCCATCCAGACTGCCACTCTACGCCCGACCTTATGGAAGAGGTACGTAGATGACACTTTTGTCATCTGGCCACATGGCCGGCCTGCTCTAGACCAATTTCTCGACCACATCAATTCCATACACCCAGCCATCAGATTCACCATGGAAGTCGAAAAGATGGCAACTACCCTTTTTGGATGTCCTAATCAAAGGAGACCTGATGGTTCAATGAGCCACTCTGTCTACAGGAAACCACCCATACGGATGCTTACCTAAAACCGGATTCCACCACCATCCATCCCAGAAGAATTCCCTCATCAAGACTCTATATCATAGAGCCCAATGCATCTCGACCAGGAACACATTTCTAGTGAACTCAAACACGTACGCCAAGCTCTTAAGGCTAATGGTTACTCCGACTACACAATCCGCAAAGCCATCATTCCAACCATCAAGAAGGATCCTGTTGAGGAGCCTTTCAAGACCATCACCTTACCCTACATTGCTGGGTCACAAAAATATCTCCAAATCCTGATTAAACACAAGATCCAGGTCCGATTCAACACAGTACACAAATCCGTGATCTGGTACCGTCTGTAAAAGATGTGGTTCCAGACATACAGTACCCTGGCGTCTACAAACTAAGTTGCCTCTGTGGTAGCAGTTACATTGGGAAACCAAACGACATGTCTCGGACCGCATCCGTGAACATAAAGCAGACCTGAAACACGGTAGGACAAACTCCTCAGCCGTGGCAGATCACTGTTACAACTCAGTGGGCTCACATGACATTGACTTCTCCAAGACAGAGGTTCTCTGCAAGCCATCTGGCTATCATGAGAGATTCGTTCATGAGGCGATCCACATATACAAACACAGAGACAATTTAACCGAGAAGATGGATTCTGGCTTAGCAATCATTGGAAGGACGTAATAAACCATTTCGGATCTTAACTGATGTGTTCACGTTACGGTGACTTTCAGACCGCGTTCCACTCACTGGCATTGTATTCTCCGCAGGGAATGATTTTTGCTCCGCTGCAAGTTTTCCCCCCCACGACTCACCCATTGACACGACGGTCAATTGTAGTGTATAATAACAAATAGTAAAACATTTATATACAATGTACAAAGTAATATATAGTATCGTAATTGTATAGTAAACATATAGCAGTGTGATACACATTAAGGTGGTAGAATAATACATAGTGTTATATTAAAATGTATAAGGTGGTTTATAGCAATACAGTATATAATTTAATGTTGGGTTTATCTATGGCAGTATATAGTACGGTGTATGCTCGTGTGATGTAAGAGAATAAAGTTTAGATGGAAGCATATTAATAATTTTTACGACGTAGAATTGTAATGTTTTACTTGCTGTGAGTAACTCAGCTTATTGTAGAGTATAGTAAGTACACTGATGGTGCTATACAGTTTATACTTTAGTTTTTTACGTAGTTTTACTGTAGTTTTCTACGTGGTTGTTTAGTAACTGCAGCTACATACTATTAACATTCCTTTCCTTTGTTAATGCACCCTCCCTTGGTGCTGTTGATCCTGCATAATGCATGGCATAATGACTTTGAAACCCCCCGACCCACCTCCTACGCATTTCCATGAATATGCTAAATTCCTCTTCATATGCACATTCTTTGTTAAGGCGCTCTTCCACCTCCAACTCAGCTTATATATAAGCTCCTAGCTTGGTAGTGTCTCATTCTTCACCTGAAGACGGCTGCTTGCGTTGTAGCCGAAACGTCGTGAGAATTATTTTATTATGTTTTATTTTTATATTTATTACTTCCCTTCTACGTGACTTTACCGAAAGAACCAAGAAGAAAAAGTCCCATCGGTTAGCACCTCCGGCATGCAAGGCTGCGTTGGCTGGGCCATGTAGCCAGCATTCCCAATCACCGCATGCCCAAACAGGTTTTGTTCGGCCGGATCGAGGGGGCTAAACGGGCGCGGTACGGGCTCGAGAAGAGATGGAGTGACGTGGTACAGGAGGACGTGGAGCTGAGTGGACTTGCCGATGACTACATTTGGGGGCTGATTCATGAATGTGATTTACAGTATAATCGTAAATCTCGAAAACTACTCACTTCTAAATCTTTTGTAGTAATTTTTTTATTACTTTCCAATAAATACATGTTAATTTTGATTCATACGTTGTTTATTTCTGACTTTATGTGACCGTAAAGACACAAATTCGCCCGTTTCCTCATTGAAAATAGGTAAATTTCTAAATATCACTGTCCTGGAATAATAAACATGTTTATACTTATAAGTAAATACGAAATAACACTTACTACCCAGGAACAAAAATTGTGTTACATAGTGTAATTAATCCTAAGAATATCAGCCATTAGTTTGTCTGTGTGTCAAAGGCTCGCAAACAGAATTCCAATAGCATCCTCACTCAATTATACACACGTGTCGTGTTAATAGAGCTCATGTAATAGTGTTCTCTGTGTGTGCTATATATTAATGTGTAGATATATTGATATATGTTTTATAGCAATTTACCTTTTTTCCTACAAAGTGATTTACACGGTCAACCAAGGTTAAACATTGGTCTGGCTGTCTCGTATACATCTGAATGTTAACGCATAATCCTAAAGGTGCCTTTGATTCTAGGAGCTTTAGGCATTAACACTGGACTCTACGAATCCTAACTATGGCTGAGTCTGGATATCGCAGCCTCAAGTACTAATAATGAATCATCAGAATCTCAGCAATAGTGTCTATGTGTAAAACACTCACACACACAGCATAGCAACAGCATCCTCATTCAATAATACATAAGTGTAGCGTTAATAGAGCTCATGTTATACTCCTTTACACTCGTGTGTGTGTTGTTCGTTAACGTAGAGGTATTGCAATACATGGGCAATAGGAATGTATCTGTATGTATGTGTAGTGGTGGTACGTGCTGACAAAAGGGGCGGCGTGCGTATGAGCGCGCCGGGCGTGGCTACGTCAAGAGGGGTGGTGTTGACACGCGCCGACAGTGATGGATCACGGGGCGGCGCGAGGTGCGTGGTTGTGCGCGCTGACATCATGTGGGAAAGAGGATCGTAGGGAGTACGCAGTGATTGGCCAACTGGGGTGGGTGCTCTCAACGACGTCCGCATTTAGGGCTATAAAGGAGGACGCGAGGGAGCACTCGGGGAGTTGATAACCAGTTCAAGATCGAAGACGAAGCTGAAGAGATAGGGCCCCGAAACCCCTGGTCCCGCGGTCCTTATAAGGGCCAGGACGCTGTGTGGTTCGGAGGCGAGGCTGTGGGACCGTGGTCTGACGTCCATGTGGGACGAGGCTGTGGGACCAGAGTCGAGACGGATACCCCGGTTAGGTGGGTTCCGAGAGCTACAGGCGTAAGAGCCCGTGAGGGTGTAGCCTAGGGAGCTCTGTGTGTCGGGCTGTACTTAGCCACCCGTGTAAAGAGAAGTTAGGGAGCCTTGTGTGTCAGGCTGTACTTAGCCACCCGTGTAAAGAGAAGTTGACGTTAATAAAGAGGTGTGCAACCCGTGAAGTCGTCTCCCGCCAAGTTCATACTTTACATATGCACAGTGATGCACATGGTCAGCCACAGTAATAGCCCAGTCTGTATCTGTGAGTCTCGGGTATTAATATTGAACCCCAATAATCCTTACTGTGCCTTAGTAGGGATATAGCAGCCCCAAGCGTTATGAATGAATAATCAGAATCCGTAGGCTGCCTTAGTCTGGTTATAAGCCTACAGCATCAACAATGGACCCTATCCATCACAATGGTGATGTAGTATTTCTAGAGTCTATTGATGACATCGATCACAGAGAAGACTTATACTCATAGATTAATCTGCTACAATGGTTACTTTGGCCAACATCATTCCTCACTGGATAATACAGACGTGTAATATCAATGGAGCTCATGTAATAGTGAAATACACTCGTGTGTGTGTGTTCTATATATTATTGTCGAATTAATACATTACAGTCGTAATATTTATCTGTGCATGGCCGGTGTAGTGATAGACAAGATTCACCAAGGTTATGCCTTAATCTGGCTCTGTGAGCTTCAGCCATTAACTGGAGAAACTAAGAATTATAAAAGTGCCTTAGTTTAGTTATCTGAGCATCAGGCTGTTAATATGAAGCCCAATAATCTCAAATGTGTGTTAGTCTGGATGTATGATCCTTGGGTATTGACAATCAACCATGAACTTCCTAAAATTACATTGATCTCGTTTTAAAAGCCATAGGCATTATCATTCCACCGTAAAAATCCCACAGGCTGCCTTTTTGCCCACAGTGCTGATGTCTGCAAGACGTACTAGGTACTCATTAAGGCTGAGTCGACCTAGGAGACGTCCAACATTGGTTCTGAATCCAGCCATGGCCGTGAATCACATGTAGATGACCATGTGTGTAGCTCAGTGCACAAACCATCCCATCTTCATTGAACATTCACTCTCGCTCACCCATACACCCATATACCTCCGATTAGCATGGTTGGCTACGTATGGTGTGAAAGAAGTTCAAGATACATGCATAAATACACTATTACAAAGGCAAAGATACCCCGTATATCCTTAACAGACCTTTGGGGAAGTGCTGTTAGCGAGCACCTTTGAAGAATGGCACGGCGGACGAGGGAGTGGATGGCCAGCACCACGCCCGGCCCCTTTTGTCTCCCTCGTGTCTATGTTTAAATACTGCACCAGATACTCATTTGTATGTATGTTGAACCTCTTTCGCACTGCACATAGCCAACCGTGTATTTACGGCTGAGTTTACCTAGGGGTGGCCCAGGAACTGTTGAGATAATCGTGACTTGTGTTGGTCGTGAGCAGTAATCGAACTCCAGTGGCTGGATTTGTAGCACAGCATGCCAACTGCTAGACTACCACTTTCCATACACTCCATTTCATCGATACATACACACAGACACAATTACATACGCAATAACATACATGCACACGTGGGAAGAGTCCGTGTTACTCACACATTAACGGCAGCAAGTTGATCAGAGCTCGCTGCTGTGCGCTGATCGTGGCAATGTCTTCTTTGCTGGGAGATGAGTGTGGAGCTTCCTTCTGAGTGCCTCTCCTATGACACCACAACCAGAAGTGACTCACACAGCCCGTGTTTTACACATCATCATGATGCATAGCATAATCACAGAGCATTATCGCACATAGCATCATCACATGCAGCATCACCACACACAGCCAGTGCCCTATAAATCAGCGGTCCCCAACCTTTTTGGCACCAGGGACCGGTTTCGTGAAAGACAATTTTTTCACGGACCGGGGGGGGGGGGTGGGGGTTGGGGGGGGTTTCGGGATGATTCGAGCGCATTGCATTTATTGTGCACTTTATTTTAGACAGTGACACACGAAGTGTGTTGCTTATGTCCAGTCCACTCCATAATCTCGTTTTGGTTGCTGTCAATGCAGAAAACCCTGCTTCAAAAAGATAGGATGTTGGAAATGGAAGCAGGCTTTTCAGTGCTTTTGTGGTAATCTCAGGATTTTCCGCCTTCACCGTCATTTGCGATCGAAAGCAGTTGATCCTCTTCTAGCACGGACAAAGTCGATTCACCTGGCTTATTCACAAATGGGTCGCAGATCCATTCCTTCCCAGTTCGGGGGTCTTTTGTGGTTGGGAAGTAATGCTCAAATTCTTTTGAAAGCTGAGATAGGTGATCATGCACCAGCTGGGAGAAAAAGTCCTGGTTCAGTCTCTTTCAAAATCTCTGCTAATGTTTGAAACATGTCAAAGTCCCAATGTTCATTCGTTGCCCCCATAATTCCAGTTTGGCTTTGAATGCAGCCAGTTTATCTGCCGACTTGAACACAGTTGTCATTCTCCCCTGAAGTGACAGATTGACTTCGTTGAGCAGGTTGAATGTCACGTAAGTTTTGCAACCCATTCTGTGTCACTGAAATGTGCTACCAGTGGTGACTGTTTTTCTAAAATAAATCTCTGGAGCAGCTCTCATAACTCAAAACTCTGGCCAGTGATTACCTTTAGAAAGCCATCTCACTTCTGTGTATAAGAAGACGTGTGTGCTCTGAGTCCATCTCTCACAGAGCTGCGCGAACAGACGTAAGTTAAGGGCATGCACTTTAATGTGGTTGATAATTTTAATCACATCCTGCAAAATGTTGTTAAGTTCAGGTGACATTTTTCGGCTAGCCAGAATTTCTCTATGGATGACACAGTGCGTAGACTGACATTCAGAAGCGACCTCCTTGACTCGAGTAGTGAAACCAGAAAGCCGTCCAGTCATGGCAGCTGCTCCGTCCGTGCATATACCGACACAAATGACCAATTCAGTTTTCCTAATTTGTAATCATTCAAAGACTTCAATAGTTCTGCAGCTGTGGTGTTGGTTGGCAACAAAAGTGCACATAACATATCTCATGCACATCCTCCTGAAAAATATATCGCACAAAAACAAGCATTGTTGCCTTGTTGTCAACATCGGTAGACTCGTCAACCTGGATTGCGTACCACGGTGACTCATTAATCCTCTCTAACAATTGTGCCTCAATACCTCTGCTATTCATCAATTCGTCTAGTTATGGTGCTAGCCGAAAGAGGAACACGTACCACCTTTTGAACTGCAGTTCATGGCAAATATCCTTAGCAGCAGGCAGGATCAACTCTTCACCAATAGTAAGGGCTTCTTGGCTTTAGCAATGCGGTTAGCCACAAAGAATGATGCTCTCAGTGCAGACACATTGATGAAGTGGTGGCCTTCAATAATTGCTTCTGTTCTCGTGTTCACGTTTTTTTCTTTTGAAAAACTCTAAAGGCTTATCTTTTAATGCAGGGTGCTTGGTCTCCATGTGGTGAAGCAGTTTTGAAGGTTTCATGGCTTTGTGGGATAGCCGGTCACCACATATTATACAAAGCAGGCTTGAAGAATGTGAATCACCTGTTGCAATGAACCATAATTTAAGTAGGACTCTTGCTATTTTCTTTTAAATGCAGCTTTCTTTTTTTTGGCAGCTTTCTTTTTGTTGGCAGTCTTAGAGTCTTCTCCTGTCTCATTATTGGGTCTTTATCCCTTTTCAAAGATTCTCTCCCATGACATTTGTTTTTTACTCATTTTGCCTAGGGTTAGCTTGTGTGCTTACCAAACACTGTGACTGAGACAAGTGCGTAGTGCGGGAAAGAGGCACGGACGGAAGTGGTAAATAAAATAATGGGCGGGCCAGGTGTGGACTAAAATAAGTGTCGGATTTTGACTTCTCATAAGGAGCGCACAACCTAGATCCCTCGCATGCGCAGTTGACAGTAGGGTTCGCGCTCCTATGAGAATCTAATGCCGCCGTTGATCTGACAGGAGGTGGAGCTCAGACGGTAATGTGAGCAATGGGGAGCGGCTGTAAATATAGATGAAGTTTCATTCGCTCACCCACCGCTCACCTCCTGCTGTGCGGCCTGGTTCCTAACAGGCCACGGACGGCTACCGGTCCGTGGCCTGTACCGGTCCGTGGCTCGAGGGTTGGGGACCCCTGCTATAAAGCATCATCACACACAGCATCATCATCACACACGGCATCATCACACACAGAATAATCGCACACATCATCATCGCACACAGCATCATCAAAAATAATAATCACACAGCATCATCACAGACAGCATCATAACACAAAGCATCATCACACGCAGCATCATTACACACAGCATAATCACACAAAGCATCATCACACACAGCATCATCACAGCCAATGCCTTACACAGCATCATTACACACAGCATTATTACACTCATCATCATCACACAGCCGATGTCCCACACATGGCGTCACCCCGTGTGTTATTCTGAGTTCATGAGTCCATACCGGTTTTTCTCCTTCAGGTGAACCTGCAGGAGTCAGACACAGGACAGGGGCGCGAGTCAGTTCACCTCCAGCCACGTTAACCACACGGTGATTGATAGAGGCGATGAGGCTGCACTCAACCATTTGCTTATCCCAGTGTTGTTGGTTGTAATCAAGACAAAGCCGTTGAGTCATTAGGACTTGATGGTTCTCATCAGCAAGTTGTGGCCTCGAACCGTTGCCATGGGCAATAGGCATAAATTGCACTCGAAATCGAGTGGTAGTGATTGTGAACCAACATTCCAAATAATTATCCACCCAAAGCATTGCGTTACCTTTTTCATTAGTTTAGAAATTTTGGGACGATTTTTGGGCCCAAAAACGGCAACGAGGCCCGACTTTCATAAGATATTTGAGCCCAATAGTCGGTAATATACATGTATAATGTACATACATAACGTACTTGGTTAACTGTGAATAACCCAACGAATAATAAAGATACATTGTAATTTATATGTATGTGTAGTGACATCGCGGATGTCACTGTATGGTCCTGGCCCTAGAGGGGCACGGCGTGTGATGTACTCACATCGCAGACATCACGTATGTAGCAGCATCGTGCATGTCACTGAGCAATGCCAGCTCTAGCAAGGGACAGCGTGCGATGCACCGTCATTGCGGACACTGTCGTATATGTAGGCCTTTTTCCAAAAAATGATATTAAGAATAATTCTGCCAAAATATTTTTTTTGTAATAATAATCGATAAAAAAATGAAACAGCCTCAACCTCGCTACCTCCCACAAGCCACACCAAGCATCTGGAGGTCATAAAGAGCCATTAAATAATAAACTCCGGGGCAAAGAGGTCTTAACGACGATCTGGGAAATCTCCAGATTGTCAAAGGACCGCATGACACGACCGACGGACGTTTTGGACGTTTTACAAACATCTCCAGACACAGAGCAGGGGCAAACGGACATTACAACTGGAATTTTTTTTAATACGGTAAAAGTTCAAAGCTTGGCTATAATAATAAGTCGACATTATAGATAGCTTAAGTGAAAATGTAGTTAAAATGTAGTTATATCTCCAACCTCAGGATATCAGGATATCAAAATATAACTCGGGAATAAAACACCGATCCCTCCCTGGTGACACGGACTGAGAACAAAGCTTAGCAAAACCCTCGGAATCGCGGTGGTAACAACGATGGCACATTACAAATCTTGGTTAAACATACAACAAATAATAATTAGGAGGTATTAGACCTAGAGTAACCCAAAAGAGATACAAGGAAATAGGTCAAACACACAAGACCAGATAATATGTATTCCACGGAATCAGAGCCTCCCTGGCCGCCTTTGTCTTCCAATAATTTGACACAACACAGGGTGCAATCAATTACTTATGAAGGGAGGGCCTCTCCTGAGATAGCGAACACCACGAAGGCTGAAAGGGGGGGGGGGGAGTTGCAAACCAAAACATAAACTGTGATGGAATGCAGCAAGTCAGGGGTCACCAAGGGGAGAGGGGGGACCAAACAGATGCCCCTTGTTTTTGTTTTGCCTCTTTATATGTAACTTTACCAAATTAACCAAAGTACATGAGTTCCTGCAATCACGAAAGCTTAAGTCCAAACTTAGCTATATCTCCAACCTCAGGATATCAAAATATAATATGAGAATAAAACACCGATCCCTGGAAATACGGACTGAGAACAAAGCTTAGCTAAACCCTCAGAATAGCGGTGGTAACCACGATGGCACATTACAAGTCTTGGTTAAACATGAACCAAATAATCATCACGAGGTATTAGACCTAGGCTAACTCAGAAGAGATACAAGAAAAACAGGCCAAACACACAAGACCAGATAATATGTATTCCATGGAATCAGAGCCTCCCAGGCCACCTTTGTCTTCCACGAATTTGACACAACACATGGTAGCAATAATATACATATGAAGGGAGGGTGCCTCCCCTTTGAGATAGCAAACGCCACGAAGGCAGGGGGGGGCGGATTGCAAACCAAAACATGAACATAGTATGGAAAGCAGCCAGTCAAAGGTCAAGAGGGGGAGGGCAACCAGGCGACTAAGGCCACGGGAGTAGAACGAGACAGAGCATCTGTTTTTTTTTCTCTCGCAAGAGACGCGCAGAGAGGGGAGAGAATTTCACATGTAAACAGATCATGAAACTTAGTTGCTGCGAGTGGCAGGCTCTGGGAATCTGCCTCCGTGATAGGCACATCAGGAGGGAGCTGCATCAGCAAAAGCCACAAGTCTATGAAGTCAACGCAAAGAGTTGAGTCTTGCTGCGGAAAGCTCCGGGGCTGGGCCCTGCAATCGACCAAGGATGGCGAGGCTTGCCGAGTAGCGATGTGTCACCGAGTACGAGGTCAGCACTGACAGATGAAGTATCGCTCAAAGTTATTCTACATTGAGTGCCAGCTCCCACCCAGCAGCGGCACGATCAAGGAGAGAGCAAGAGAGAAAGAGTGACGAGCAACGACAAGCAATCAACCTGGAGAAAGGACGGAAAGCGCCAAGAAACGACCAAGCGAGCATCAGAGGACTAGCAGCAGCGGACGAGTTGCGAGCGCAATCGTGCACCGCCAGAGAGCACGGAGCAGGAGAGAGCGCGCAACCAGCGCAACCATGCAAGAGTGTCGGCCCCGTCGACGAGCTGCGAGTGCAATTGTGCATTGCCAGAGAGCACTGAGCAAGTATGCCAGCCCCGGCGACCTGCGGACGAGTGGCGAGTGCGATCAAGCACCTTCAAAGACAAGCGTCGTGCCGACTCAGCTCATTCAGCAATGGACAAGCAGCTGCAGCTGCCGCCGAAAGGGAGCGCCGCGTGTATGACACTCCCACACACACACACACGACTCATCGCACAGCAGGGAACAAAGTAATTTTTGGTACAATTAACGCCCAACCTCGACGTCTGCTTAACGCAAAGAGATGAGCAAGGAGACAACCCACACACACATAACGCACATGTTGGGACTAATAAGAGTACTCCAAAGTTCTACTCGTGTTTCAAAAAGGGTAGCAAATGTATTGAAGCCTTAGCCAATTGATAAGCATTTGCTAGACAGACAGGCACACTTCCGCACAACATTGTTCCAAGACATTTCGTTAATTGCATAATCTTACCAATGAATGAATTGATAACTACCTATTTTTCCGCATATAGCCCGCATACAGCCCGCATACGCATGTAACCCGCAGACGCATATACCTTCCAAAAATAGCGTTAAATTTCAGACAGCTCGCACCTCCATATACCCCGCATGCATTCATAACTTTAACGTCGTTACCACAGCTTAATTCCATCATGTTAATACACAGTTTATATTTGCAATGCATTCCACTATCAATTGTTAACATTGAAATCATAACGTGCACAAAGAAAACAAACTAACCGGAAACGAGTGAACTTAAAACATTAAATAAGTAACAAAAATAAATAGATAAGTAAGTACAGTTTTAGCACTGGTAGATTGCGCACTGCGCAGACAATCGCGGCACTACAGTAACACAGTTGCCTCGCCCCCAACCCCACACCTCTCTCTCCCCCAGCTGCCCTAACCCCCCACCTCTCTCTCCGCCAGCTCTCCCGTCACCACCACAGACCTTGCTCTGCCCACCCCCAACCCCCACCTCTCTCTCCCCCGAGCTCTCCCGTCGCCAGTAGACAAAGTGCGCCCACTTCAAACATTGTCCTTTCATTGTACAAACAATTCGAAGTGAGTGGTTTATTCAGCAGTGCTTTAGTCAAAGGTAAGTGTTGTATAGTGGATAGTCCTACCATGAAAAAATGTCACACGTGTAAAATATTTTTAAGATAGCCTCCATATACCCGCAGTGTCTTGTTTTGTTTGTAAAAATTGGTATACCCGCGGGTTATGCGGGAAAATATGGTACTCTTGCTTTAGGCACATGTTTGTATGAATATTGTCACATTAATTTAAAATTTTTAATTTGTAAGGACTTTTTCCCATCGCCGTGCATGCTCGCTTTACTCTGAGGAATTAACCGCTTGTTCTGTTACCCAGTTTAAGAAACGTGATTATTGAGGTTTACATGTACAGATCAATGAGGAGGATATCTCCAAGAGGACTGTGTTGACATTCCTGGTAGCAGATTAAAGTTCCTTAACACAGAAGTCTGAGTGGTGCCTTCCTAAGTTCATGCGTAATAATGTTCATTATAAGAACTGTATCGTGCGGTGAGATCTGAATTTTGAGACCTGACATAAACACTAAAATATAATTAATAAAAGTGAGAATAATTGTATTATCCCGATTGATAATACGACTCTAGACAACGAAGCCGAGCTTAATCAGCATACTTACATCACACTTGCATAACTTCATATAATTAATTGTATTATCCCGATTGATAATACGACCCGAGACAACGAGGAAAGCCTAATTATCGTAATTGCACACATTAGCATACTTGCATAACCTAATACAATTACACCTTCCCAATTAACATAAATGTATTTGGATAATCACATAAATTAGCATAAATTCGGATAATTACACATTTATCGATTTTAATTCAATTTTTATTTTTTTCAATTAATTTTTCAAGATCCAGCATATACAACAACACCCGTAGGTTTGGTTTAGTACCAGCCCTAGTGAGGGCTTGGTGAGCGCTGGGATAGCGCAGTGGCACCACGCATGGCGGGGGCTAAGGGGTGGTCACGTGTCCGGAGAAAGTTGTTTCAAGAAGAGTCGAGAGAGAAACAGAGCTCTCTCGAAGGTGGGCGAGGCCAAGGGTAGAGCCGGCCCCGACCGGGAGCATATAAATCGGGTCCCCACAGGACCGGGGTTCAGCATTGCTACCGTCATCTGAATATCTACGTCCTACGTCAAGAAGAGTCTCCAATACGTGGTCCGGGACCTGATTGGCTCACAGTGATGACTTCACATTTATTCTTCTAAGACCAAAACAGGCGAATTTCTCCACAATTCTGACTGTCACCTGATGAGGCTGGTTGTAATTACCGGAAAAACGTTGTACTCCAATTGTAAATGTTATGGGTTTCCTTTCGAACACACTGGTGTGCTGAACTTGTTGGTAATTGGCATGCTATCTTTACGTGACAAATCTAATTGGCTGTGTCAGGTGGTGGCGGGTTTAACGACATTTATATTTATGCAATCGAACCCAAAAAAACACTCTACTAATGGTGAACACTTGTTGAAGCATACCATCTCCGGATTGGTTTAAACTTTTCGAGACTGATAAAAAACAAATGCCCGCGGCTTTCCTGATGTTAAAATCCCTTCTGTTTGTTTACATGAATAATCAAAATCTAGCGGTAAGTAGCTTAAATCTGTATATTACAGGACCATGTTGTTATATGTTGTAGTGCCAACGTTTGCATACATTACCAACTCATTATTAACTCGAGAAATTTGTGTGTTAATTGTTATTGATTCTTTGGAAATTCAGTGGTAATTTATATTTTTACTAGAATATACAAAATCAAGTTGGTGGACTTGTTTCCACCTTTAAATTTTGAACTTATGGGCCATAGATGTATTGACAATGCAAGTTATTCTGCTTTTGTGATACCTCGAATGTGCCACCTTGCTAAATGTACAGGCAGTTCTCGACTTACAAACACCCGACATACGGACCAGCTTACATTCATTATATATATTTTTACATCGACGTCAAACGCGAACTTAATCACGGAACAATGTTTGATAATTGGTTTTTTACCCTTGTATCTGGCAACAAAACTGACACCTTTTTACAAGGAGTCATGTTTGCATAGACCGCAATACCTGCAGGCATAATACAAACAAAATACATAACTCTGATAATATGCACTGTCCTTGAAGTTTATTGGTCCACACCCGAGACAACTTTCCTTAGAGCCTAGTCTCACATGGGTTGGACCAGATGACGCCAAAAGGCGCACATGTGAGACTAGGCTCTAAGGAAAGCTGTCTCGGGTGTGGACCAATCAACTTCAAGGACAGTGCATATTATCAGAGTTATGTCTTTTGTTTGTATTATGACTGCAGGTATTGCGGTCTATGCAAACATGACTCCTTGTAAAAAGGTGTCAGTTTTGTTGCCAGATACAAGGGTAAACAACCAATTATCATATTTTTACTGGCAAATGAGGTTCCCATAGTGGAACAATGTTTCTTCAGCGGAGCGATCATCCGCGAGATGTAATGAGTCAGCCTCGTGCTTGCAGTGTGTGTGCGTGTGTACAAGTTAGTGTGGAGGGAGTAGTAGTGCAATGGTAAGCGCACTGCGTTACCAACCCGCCGAT
The DNA here is from genome assembly GCA_018977245.1 of Lethenteron camtschaticum. Classification (NCBI taxonomy): domain Eukaryota; kingdom Metazoa; phylum Chordata; class Hyperoartia; order Petromyzontiformes; family Petromyzontidae; genus Lethenteron; species Lethenteron camtschaticum. The sequence continues at coordinate 711,957 of MU249625.1, read as the reverse complement.
ACGAGTTCGATTCCCGTTCATGACCAGCACCAGTGAAAATTATCTGAATGGGTCCTGGGCCTCCCCTATGTCGACTCAGTCTCAAACGAGTAACTGGTTCGGTGCGTAAACATCACCACTGCCGAGCCAACAGTGGTCAATCGTGGCCAGGTGGGTGATGCCCACTCACCCCCTCGTGTGCGGTGACGGCCTTCATAGACGGTGCTCTCCAACAGTCTGTTAAGGCTATATGGGACGTGTGTCTGTGCGTGCACGCGTGCCCCATGTGATTGTGTTTCTGTAGTGTCCGTGTGGGTGTCTGTTTGCGTGTCGTTGTCTTGTGTGCGTGTGTGCCTGGCATGTGTGTGTGTTCAATTATAGTGACTCATTGTGCCTTTTTCAACAAGCAAAACTTATGAACTGTTGGACTTACATGCCTGGTAACGAGTTGTGTTTGTAAGTCGAGTACTACCCTGGCTCTGCGAGCGCTGTACCTGCAGGAACGTGAGCGAGTCCCTCTCCTCCTGCAGAGTGCGCAGGTGCGTGGCTGCTGCCTGGAGATCGCTGATCTCGCGCTCGTAATGAGCGATGTTCTCCTCGATCCGGGACAGCAGCTCGCGCCCCTTCACATCCACGCGATCCAGAGCTGCCCTCTCGTCCTCATCCAGCATCGCCCTCATGCGGTTGAACTCGCCTGAGATATGAGCCTTTGTCTGGACCATGCAATCCTGCAAGGGTGTGCGACGGATGCTATCAATTCATATTAAATGCTATAAATACCAAAGTCACATTGTTTTCTGGCTACTCCAAACCTAGTTTGCCCTGCCTCCACATTATGTCTCTGCACTCACATCTCATAGAACAGGTCGAAAACGTTTAAGTATCTCGATCCTTCACATCCATAATATGGTTAGTAAGATAAAAAATAAAATTGGATTCCTCTGCGGAAATAAACACAACATAAAGTGAAACTATTAAAATGTAAATCGAAACCAAATTGTCTATACGGTCCCATTATATGACCTAAGATGCATTCCTAAAACAAATGTACAGACCCAAAACATAATAAAAAAACATCTTTCAATACAACTGAGATATTTTGTACACAAATATGGAAAACCATTTAAAATAACTCCGAGCTCAGACTGCACACTTCAGTTGCTGTACCTGGACCCAACCCTTTGCTGTAACATTTTGCATTTCCATGATGGTTTTTTTATTCATCGATCGAGCAAAAACGGCCACTGCATCACACAATTTCAGGTGCACTTCTGCGGCCGTCTGGAACGGTCTTCCTTCCAATATTAGAAAGCCGCTGGAGCTATGCACTTTTACATCATCTAGATTGAAAACTCATTTCTGTAGAACCTTTTGTGTTTAGTTTGTTGTCTTTCCCCCGCACCTCCGATTAGTACGATTCACCTCGCGCTCCTCTGTTCTCTAACCATTAATTACCCATTTTTTGGTGCAATACGCCTGTTGTTTATTTTGTTAAGGTTACTAATGTTTGTTTTTAATTAGTTTTTTCTTTCTGTAGCTCTGATGCATTATTTTCAGATGTTGTATGTCCCTCCCCAACTATAAACTTGATATTGTTTTTGTTCTATGCTGATGCATCAAGGCTTTACCTTGCATATTAACTGGGTAACTGGCTAAATAGATTTTCTGTGTAACAATTAATATTCAGAGACCTATCACTATGCAGGGCAGTAAAGACAGGATAGCTACCTTTTCCTCACTTCAAATCTGGACATATGTCAGTCAGCCTCGATTCATCAAAGCTGTGCAGTATATTGTAATATACTTCAACACAATCCCACAACATTTCGTTACAAATCTATTCCGGCTACCTGAACACAGATGCCAATTGCCGGGCTGTCCAAGTCAAACCTGGGTAGTTGTCAACTCTAAGTGGAAGTGTAATGATTAGGGATTTGCGTGGTGAGTGAGATGTGTATATTTGGTACATATTTAGAGGATTCAACTGAGTCGCAGACGTACTTCTTAGAGGCAAGACATTTATTATACCAACACGTAATACACAAAGGGGTAGCTGCCCCTTTACCAGATAACAGCCTAGGGTGGTGGACCACCTGGCTAAACTACAATAACACACTGAGAGTTAGCTACAACGGACTGGACCCCAGCTCGGGTCCAGGTCCACGTGTTGGAGACTCTTCTTCGACGTAGAACGTACTTATTTCCCTCATTAAAATGCTAATCAATGTATACAATTTTTGACATGCGTTTTTCTGGATTTTGTTGTTGTTATTCTGTCTCTCACTGTTCAAATAAACCTACCATTACAATTATAGACTGATCATTTCTTTGTCAGTGGGCAAACGCACAAAATAAGCAGGAGATCAAATACTTTTTTCACTCACTGTCAGGATTCTGCTGGATAGGAGCGGTGTCGCCCTATCAATATGATGATTCAAGAGCGTTGTGTGGTGGATATCAAATTTATCTTTGCTAAAAACATCCGAAAAGTCACACAAAAGTGCTTGTAGCTTTCCCTTCTGACCCTTGGACAAATCTACACTCTCGGCACAAAGCATTCCATCCACTACTCATACGTACTCCGGTGGAGACGTGGCACCCACATTTCCAATTATGCTCCCCTCAGGAAGCACCGGCGATGCATGAGCTAGCACAGTACCCTCCTTGATAACCGACGTGTCTAACCCAGTGTTAAGAACTTGAATGAAAGGTTCCTGATTGTTGGATACCAACGTCTGAGCTCCTACTAACGTCAGTCCACGACTGGCCTTATTAGAAGGCCCCAAAAGGATTCCTCCTGCTGTCGCTCCCTGGTCAAGCGGCTTCCGCAATCAGAGGGGAACCAACATCTGTGCCCGGGGAAATTTTCATGGTCCGACGGGCAAGTGCTTGCATCGTAGCATTGGCCATGCATAAGCGGGTGGAAGAAGGCAAAATGCCATTCGATAGCCAGATAGTAATTCCAGGCACCCCTGGTCAATCCGAATTTTCAGGGGCATCCTGCCCAGGAAATCGGTCCCGAGCAAGCAAGGAATGGCAAGGGACGTGCAAATAAGAACATGCCCAGTCAGTTAAACATCATAGATGCACAACTCGGCTGTTATTTATCCAATAATGCCCAACGAGCTGCCGTTAGCGGAATAGCATGGTGCTTCGACAGGGCCTAAGACCCGATATTTGGGGGGAAATATTATAAATCAATTCAGAAATGATGGTCGCTGATGCACCGGTGTCAACGAACAGCCCAATTCCACCCCTTCCATAAACCCAACCACGGCGGACGAACCCGCAGTCGTGGCCACCACTCGATGGGCCAGCTCCGACCACTGACCAGGACGGAGCGGTTGAACATCACGATCACAATCAGGAACCCCCCAGACTGACGTGCGACTGGAACGCGATCTGAACACACTAGACGGGTGAGGTGGATTCAGGGGCCGAGTGGAGAGTGTGTCGCGACTCGCCTTAGGGTGCAGTGAAGTGGATGATGATGATGGTCCAGGGAGGCATCGCTGTGGTACGTGGCAGTCCGACGAGATATGCCCCGGCAGGCAGCAGCTGTAGCACATGACGCGACCGCCTCCGGGACTAAGTGATGCCTTTGGCCGTTGCTGGTCGTCCGTCCATCACGCCACGCCATCCCCTCACCCGCCTCCACCTTGGGTCGATGTGCAGGCTGGAATGGGCTCCACGTCTTCAGGTGTAACCGGCTCCTCACGAGGCGCAGTACACGCCACCAACCCCTTGTGTCGCTGTAAGAGCTTCTGAGCCTGAATGTATTTAGCCACCTTGAGAAACGAGAGATCGTTGTCATCTATGGCCGGCAGAACGATGTTGAGGTCCTTGGTCAAGGTTAGCAGTCTCTCGAAGACAAACACGTTGATTCCATCGTGGTCCATTCTTGGGAAGGCAGCCTTCGCCAGCGCCAAAAGTGCACTATGTCTCGGCTTCCCCTTTCCTTCGCGTAGCAAACTTGTGGCGCACATTCGACGGTAGCTCATAAATTGCCGCCATCTGGTCGAAGGCTTAAGTCAGCGTGGGCCTGTCTGACGGAGGGATGATAAGAAATGCCGCTAGGCCATCATCATCAAGGGCAGTGGGCAGCGCTCTCAGTGCCTCCGCCTCCGTCCACCCAACCAAGTCGGCGTTCGTTAGGAATCGGCGCTTGAAGGCCACCCAGTCGTCCCCGGTGGCTGCAAATTATTTAATGAAGGGAAGTCGACGCCAGAGAGACGGAATGTCCATCGGCGATGTCGACACAGCTTTGGATTTAGTGGGCTGCAAGCTCCGCGCCGGTGTAAAAATGGCGGCAGTGAGTGTGGGCTGCACCACAGAGGTTTCCGCCCCGCGTGAAATCGCAGCGGTGCTGTTGTCCGAGTGGCTCCGCTGCTCTCTCCATCTCCGCCGAGTCTGCTGGTTGCCGCTCGCAAGGATGGACGCCGCGGCTTGGAGATGCTCTGCAAGGCGACCGTGCGCTGCCCTAAGCTCTGTTCCTGTCAGTGGTGAAGTGTCATGAGCCCGGACAGTGCCCTGCTCTGCCAGCATCACCTCTCCTCCATCCTCTGGGGCTGTTTGCGGGATGAGATCTTCCTCCTCATCATCCGATGTCCTGGTATGTATTCTGCGACGCGTAGACATATTCTACGGGAAGCCAAGTAAAATAGCGTATTTGCTACTTCTGACACCAGTCGTAGTGGATTCAGCTGAGTCGCAGATGTACTTCTTAGAAGCAACACATTTATTACACCAACACGTAATACACAAAGAGGTAGCTGCCCCTTTACTAGATAACAGCCTAGGGTGGTGGTCCACCTGGCTAAACTACACTAACACACTGGGAGTTAGCTACAACTAACCAGACCCCAGCTCGGGTCCAGGTCCACGTGTTGGAGACTCTTCTTCGACATAGAACGTAGATCTTCAGATGACGGTAGCAACACTGAACCCTAGTCCCTTGTTGGGACCCGCTTTATTTGCTCCTGGGTCGGGGCCGACTCCGCCCTTGATTCCATCCACCTTCTAGAGAGCTCTCAGTCTCTCTCGATTCTTCTTGAGACAGCTTTACCCGGACACTTGACCACCCCTTAGCCCCACCTGGGGCCCCATATAGACTTTACCGGTAACGTGCCTTAGGGGTCAACCAGAGTGCCATGGCCCAGGGTAACACTGTCCCTTGGCTGACACTCTCCCACTCCTCCGGTAGGAGACAGCACTGCATGCCACGCATGGTGGCACTGAGCTATCCCAGCACTCACCAAGCCCTCACTAGGGCTGGTACTATGCCCACCTATGGGGTGTCCACGATGACAATGTATCGCATGCTGGTCCTTGCTAGAGCCGGCATTGCTTGGTGACATTCACGATGTTGCTACATACGTGATGTCTGCGATGTGAGTACATCGGACGCCGTGCCCCTCTAGGGCCTGCACCATACAGTGTCATCCGCAATGTCACTACACATATACTGAATCAATGCTGCTATAATTTGCACTTCCAGAAGACCGTGAATGTCTAGAAATATGTATAATATGTGGAGAGACAAATCTATAATTAAAAAATATCATCTATTTATCTAATGTCTTAGATATATTCTCCTCAAAACATCTAATAATTATGTTTGTGTTGTGTATTATGATTTGGCATCGAACTACGACCTTTATCTTTAGAGAAGGTCATTGCCTATAAACAGAGAAGTACACCAGCATTGAGTACAGCAAGCCTGACTGATACTGAGAAACTGGGTGTGGAAACCAGTCCAGAGCCTGCTTGTACTGATTCAATCGTTTTAAAACGATGCACTCCCACGTCGTGGGGCTGATTGGATGTGTAAATTTTTCTCATGATTTTTATACAGAGGCAAATATTTGATGGAGACCTATTACACTATGTAACACAATTTTTTTCCCTGTGGAGTAAGAGTTATTTTGTAATTGCTTATGCGTAAAAAGTATATAAAATTGCTGTTTTCCCCCACAAACTTTCCTTTTGTGGCCAGGACAGTGATATTTTGAAAGTTACCTATTTTCAATGAGAAAACGGACGAATTTGTGTCTTTTCGTTCACATAAAGTAAAAAAAACAATCAAAAGTAACATGTGTAGCGCTGTAAATGGGCTACGTATACTTACCTGCAGTAGCAGACAGGCTCCACCAGGGGCAGTAATTTGGACCGGCATAAGGGTTGCTACATTCCCCGGGCCCAAAGCAGGGGGGCTGCAGGGTGTTCTAGGATCCCCCGAGACCCCCTTGGAACTCTATGGAAGGGAGGTGTGGCCAGGGGCTGACACACCTGGACGGGTCCAGGGCGAGTTGAAGACTGAAGACCAGCTAGCCAGTTGAATACTGAAGCCCAGCTAGCTAGGACCCTGGGACTCACCTGACCCGTCATCCTTGTAAGGGACGACGGGTCTGAGTAGGACAGTGGTGCGACCCTAGAACCCTCGGGGCCCGACGTCCTTGTAATGGCCGGGACCGAGCGGCCCAGTGGTCGGGACCTGTACCTTGGCTGAGTCGGGTCAGAACAGCCTTCCCTAGGTCACCCTTAGCCGGAGGACCCAGAGACCTTGGCTCCAGTAGTAGAGCACGTCAGTCTGGAGGCGGTACCTCCTTAGGCAGCAGTTGAAGGGGCCGTAACGCCTTCAAGTCTTAAGGGTTTGCTACGCACTGTATCGTAGCCTTGTGTTAATAAACGTGTTGCCTCCAACGTTCGTCTCCACCCTCGTGAAACCCATCACTACACATGTATTTATACAAAAGTAATACAAAAATGTCTACAAAAATTTAAAAGCGAGTAGTTTTTCGAGATTTACGATTATACTGTAAATCACTTTCACGAATCAGCCCCCAAATGCAGTCTCCCATCATGTTCTCAATATACTGTCCTTGGTAACAGCGTTCAAAGTCCAGTATATCTTGGTTGAAGTGCTCACCTTGCTCATCCAAGTACGCTCCCATGTTCTTCTTGAATTCATCAAGATGAGCATCAAGGATATGGACTTTGAGGGACATCCTACAGTCCATTGTGCAGAGTCTCACCAGCTCCACGTAGTTTTTAGCCTTGTGATTGCCCAGGAAGCCCTGAACCACTGCGACAAAGCTGTTCCAAGCCACTTTATCCAAACTAGTGAGCTTCTTTTGGAATTCATTGCACTCCAGGATCTTCTTTATCCGTGGTCCGACGAACAGGTGGAATGAACACTTTGAGAAGCTCCTCAACCCAATGGGCATGCCCTAATCTCAGATGGCAGCCCTGGAAACAGCTGGGGGTTCAGATCCATCACGGCTGCTGAAGTAACTCCGGCGGTCGAGGGCCTTCGTAGTGGCAAAGCTGCTGGGGTAGACGAGGTTCACCCAGAGTTGTTGAAAGTACTGGACAGTGTAGGAGTGTCGTGGTTAACAGGCCTCTTCAATGTTGCATGGAAGGTGGGTACAGTACCTTTGGATTGGCAAACTGGAGTCGTGGTTCCCATTTTTAAGAAAGGAGACTAGAGGATATGCTCCAACTACAGAGGGATCACACTTCTCAGCGTCCCAGGTAAAGCCAATGCTAGAGTGCTGGAGAGGAGTTTCTTGCCGGTTGGTTGATCCTCAGATTCAGGAGGAACAATGTGGATTCCGTCAGGGTTGTGGAACAATGTGTAACAAGTGAGCGCCATAATTGTGGGGTTACAATTTACATACCGTCATACAGTCCACGCACTATTAGTAGGGTTTCTATCTGGGGGAATGGTGAATGGGCGGATCTAGTATGGAAGCTTCTGGAACGTTCTCGAAGGTTCCTAGAGGGGCGTGGCCAGAGGCGGGGCTTAGCCTCAGAGAAGAGATGAGAATCAGAATCAGAAATCAGAAACGGTTTTAATCGCCATGTAAGTTTGCACAGACAAGGAATTCACTATGGCGGGACAGTGCATACATTTGTAATGCGGGCGTAAACGACCTCCCGGAAGTGACGTCATGGGGGAGGAGTTACGTCACGTGGGGGAGAGGGTTCAGGTCTATAAGGGGAGAAACCGGAAGGGAAGGGAGTGATCGGAGACTGGGAAAGGGTGAGGCCACGCAGGGCGGAGAGTGAGAGAGAGAGANTGGCGAGATCGCCACATACACGGACTCCGAGGTTCGGCACCGTCGGCCAACGGTGACCGACCCCGGGGCCAAGGAGCAGCGAGGAGGCTGCAGTCAGCAGCAGGTCTGCAAAAGGGGAGTTGGGCAGCGGGGGTCTGCACGAGGCGTTCAGCAGCGGGTCTGCTAGGGGAGAAAGTGGGCTACGTGAGCGACAGCAGCCTAGGGCTGCCGAACCAAGAGTATCTGGGGAGGTGCCGTGAGGGAAAAGTATAAGAACCCAAATAAAGGACACGGAGACAGCGAGAGCGTCCGAGTTCTTTATTACACATTGAACAAGTAGGAATCTTAACTTATATAAAAGGTATACACTCTAACTATACTAACGTTACAAAGTATAAGTAATACTAAAGGGCTAAATCTTTAAAATTATGAATAAGTAGACCTTATACAATGCGAAATGTAAAATGTTAATTAGCCGTATTAAACAATCTTAAAATACAAAAATACAAATAAGATTACACGTTGTAAGTATGGAAAGGTGTAATTATGTAGATAAAATGTTATAGTAAGTGTAACAGTCATTTAAAGTGTAAAAGTCATTTTAAGCCCTTGGCCTTGTTGAGGAGGCCAACAGCGGATGGGAAAAAACTGTTTTTATGACGTGAGGTTTTGGTCTTGATGGACCGCAGCCTTCTGCCGGAGGGGAGTAGCTGGAACAGAGAGTATCCAGGGTGCGAGGAATCGTCCGCAATCTTCCTCGCTCGCATCAGGGTCCTCAAAGTGTGCAGGTCCTCAAGGGTTGGTAGATTACAGCCAATCACCTTCTCAGCAGTGCGGATGATACGCTGCAGTCTGCTCTTGTCCTTGGCAGTGGCAGCAGCGTACCAGACGGTGATGGAGGAGGTGAGGATGGACTCAATGATGGCTGTATAGAAGCACACCATCATTGTCTTTGGCAGATTAAATTTCTTCAGCTGCCGTAGGAAGTACATTCTCTGTTGAGCTCTCTTGATAAGGGAGCTGATGTTCAGTTCCCACTTGAGGTCCTGGGAAAGAATAGTGCCCAGGAAGCGGAAATACTCAACATTGGTGACTGGGGAGTCGCACAGGGTGATGGGGTGAGTGGGGCTGTATTCTTCCTGAAGTCCACAACCATCTCCACAGTCTTAAGAGCATTAAGCTCCAGGTTGTTCTGGCTACACCAGGTCACCAGGTTGTCAGCTTCCCTCCTATAGTCAGACTCATCCCCATTAGAGATTAGCCCAATGAGGGTGGTGTCGTCAGCAAACTTCAAGAGTTCGACGGACTGGTGACTGGAGGTGCAGCTGTTGGTGTACAGGGTGAATAGCAGAGGGGAAAGGACGCAGCCCTGAGGAGATCCGGTGCTGATTGACCTGGAGGCAGAAACTTGTGATCCCAGTTTGACACACTGCTTCCTGTCAGACAGGAAGTCTGTGATCCATCTGCAGGTGGAGTCTGGCACGTTCAGCAGGGAGAGCTTGTCCTGAAGCAGGCTAGGAATGATGGTGTTAAAAGCCGAGCTAAAGTCCACAAACAGGATCCTGGCGTAGGATGCTGTGGAGTCCAGATGCTGTAGGGTGAAGTGGAGGGCCATGTTAACTGCGTCATCCACAGACCTGTTGGCTCTTTAGGCAAACTGAAGGGGGTCCAGTGGAGGGTCTGTGATGGCTTTGAGGTGTGCCAGGACCAGGCGCTCAAAAGACTTCATTACCACGGAGGTAAGGGCGATGGGTCTGTAATCATTTAATCATGTTGGCCTTGGCTTTTTGGGCACTGGAATGATGATGAAGGACTTGAGACAGGCTGGTACATGACATGTCTCCATGGAGTTGGTAAAGATGTTGGTGAACACTGGAGACAGCTGGTCTGCGCAGTGCCTGAGGGTGGCTGGAGAGACCGGCCCAGCTGCTTTGTGTGGGTTCTGCCTCTTGAAAAGTTTTTAACTTCTCCCTCCTGAATGGAGATAGTTGTCTCTGTAGTGTGGGGTGGGATAGGGGCCTCTTGGGTGGGAAGGGGTAGTTCAGGACAGTCCAATTGTCTTTCAAATCTGCAGTAGAACTCGTTCAGGTCGTTGGCTAGGCGGGAGTCGTTAGTGGTGTGGGGGGCTCTGGGCTTGTAGTTGGTGATCTGCCTGAGCCCTCTCCAGACAGAAGCAGAGTCGTTAGCAGAGAACTGGTGTTTTAGTCTCTCTGAGTACAATCGTTTAGCCTCTCTCACCGCCTTGCTAAACCTGTTCTTCAATTCCTTGAATCTGTCTCTATCCCCACTCCTAAACGCTTCCTCCTTCTCCAACCTCAACCTTCTGAGCTTTGCTGAGAACCAGAGCTTGTTGTTGTTGAAGTTCACCCTGGTGCGTGTTGGAATACAGCAGTCCTCACAGAAGCTGATGTACGACGTCACAGCCTCTGTGAGTTCATTCAGACTATTGGTAGCAGTCGTGAACATATCCCAGTCAGTACAGTCCAAGCACGCCCGCAATTCCTCTATAGCCTCACTAGTCCACTGTTTAAATGTCCTCACAGCAGGTTTACAGAGAATATAAGCAGGGGGTACAGCAACGTTACGGGTTAGTGGTTGAAGATTGAAGAGGAGCTCCCTGTCGCTGCTTCCCCGCCATCTTCACCTGCCATGTGGCGGCTGGACCTCCAGCTGCTCAGCCGCTCAGCTGCTCCCCAGCGCGCCGCCAGCGGGTTGAGCGCCACGTGGTGTGGGGCAGCGCAGCCACAAGAGCGGGTTGGCATCCGCGAGAACGAAAGGAAGAGGTGGCTGTACCAAAATTTGAAAAAAGAATACAGAAGTTACTTACCATGTCGGAGCCACTTATTACAAATGGACCAGCTCCTTTTCACAGATATTTGAGGGGTCATGGGAGTATACTTCTCCAGTCTACCTTTGCTTTGTAGACTTGGAGAAAGCATATGACCGTGTTCCCTGTAATATCTTGTGGGCGGTGCTGCTTTTGTGTAGTATCCGGTCCCTCTATTCCCGGAGTGAGAGCTGTATCCGTATTCTTGGAGTTAAATTAAGGTCGTTCGCTGTGGGTGTTGGACTCTGCCAAGGGTGCATCTTGTCTATACTCCTTTTTGTGATCTTCATGGACAGGATATCAAGGCACAGCCGAGGTATGGAGATATCCAGTATGGGGGCATGGAGGTGGCATTGCTGCTTTTTGCAGATGATGTTGTCCTCTTTGCCTCATCAGTCTGTGATCTCCAGCATGCAATTGAATGGTTTGATGCTGCGTGTGAAGCAGCTGGGATGAGGATCAGCACCTCCAAATATGAGGTCATGGTTCACTCCCGGGAGATGTTGGATTGCTTTCTTTTGATGAGGGAGGGAAAGCTGCCCATTGTGAAAAAGTTTAAGTACCTCGTGGTTTCTTTCCCAAGTGATGGTAAGTGGGAGCAGGAGATCGGCCGGTGGATCAGTGCAGCGACCGCAGTGTTGCAGGCACTATATTGTTCCATGGTAGTGAAGTGGGAGGTGAGTTCTCAAACAAAGCTCTTGCTTTACAGGTCAATCTACGTTCCCACCTTCACCTATTGTCATGAGCTTTGGGTAATGACCGAAAGGATGAGATCGCGGGTACAAGGAACCAAAATGAAGTTTCTCCGCAGGGTTGCCGGCTCTCTCTTCGTGCGTGAGCAGCTCGGTAATCTGAGAAAGCCTCAGAGTGGGACTGCTGCTCCTCCGAATCGAGAGGAGCCAGTTGAGGTGGTTTGGGCACCTGGTAAGGATGCCCCTTGGTTGACTGCTCCTTGAACTCTCCTGGGAACGTTCCACTGGGCGAAGACTCCAGGGTCGACCCAGGACACGCTGGTGGGTCTATATCACTCGGCTGGCCTGGAACGTCTAGAAATTTCCCAGGAAGTGCTAGAGTCTGTCACCAGGGAAAGGGAGGTCTTGTCCGCCCTACTCAGCATTTTGCCGTTGCGACCCTCCCAGGACAAGTGGATTGAGAAACGAAAGAATTAACAAACTCATGCATGCAACAATGCAAACAAGCTCATAGCAATATCGTTGAAGACATATCAAAAGTAGATTAAATTACGTAATTATCTGAACCATTAAAATTTACTACATCACTAATACATCATGATTCGTGCATATTCAATTAAAACATTTTTTTATATAATCATTGGCTCTACGTTGTGTCTGCTTTAGAGGTAGGTGCGTGTCATGAGAGCAAAATTGTTTTCTGGCATTCCTTGCACTCTCTTTAAGCCCCATCTCTTGTGTTAATTCCAGCATTCAACAGCCGATTTCCTATTGTATTTTATCATCATCTTCACTCGTTTAATGTCTAGTTCATAATTCAATACAATACAATCGTTGCTTCATACTGCTTTATTTTATCTCACCCATTGCAAGTCATTCGAGTTATCCTGAGAAGTGCCTTGAAGTCTCATGAGAGATAAAAAATTTATACATAAAACGTTGCATTAAAAGAAATTACATTTCAATCACCCATAACTATAATAATGCAATATCCTGCACAGTTATTACACACTGACTCAAGCCCAACAAAGTTCACTTGAATACATGGAGTTATCCTCAAGGAGAAATGCACAGACTCCACTCAGGGTGGAGGTCAAAGGGCCACAGAGGCCACGTGTGGTACCTGCACGTCCTTGCGAGTGGCCTTCATCTGTCCCAAGGATGCCTCCGCCTTTTTCCTCTCCTCCTCCACCGCTCGCGTCTCCTTACCGACTCCACTCTGCAAGAGACAAAGTCACCAGAGGAGACTCCACTCCATCCGGAGCCCTCCACAGTGACAGCTCTGAATTGCCCACCAGAAGCGTGGTGAGGAATTCAGCCTGGACTGATTGAAAAAGTCTAATAGGCAAGGGACCTGTGGATAGAGAATCAACCCACGGTGCTGTTTGTTGTATGAGATGTTTCTATGATTCCCAGGTGACCGTTTTTTTATCAGCTCATGTAGAGGTATCAGAACGAATATATTTATTTATACTGGAGGAATCTGATGTGCAATAATGCTCTTTTTTACAAATGTCCAGTTGGGGTGGGTAAGAACGTTACAACAAACTATACAAAACATTATATTAGTGTAGTACGCTCAAACAGAGACTCAGACGTACTCTTTGGAGCCAACACATTTATTTAACACCAACACTGGTTAACACTATACATCTATGGTGGTGACCACCAGGCTAGCTACACTAATCATACAATAACTAGCTACAATGGACCGGACCACAGCTTGGGTCCAGGTCCACGTGTTGGAGACTCTTCTCGACATAGGATGTAGAACGTAGGTTTCTTCAGGATAAAAAAGCAGCCGGTCTCACTGGGGGCCCGGCTTATATCCTCCGTGGCGGGGTTCGCTCCGCCCCTAGCCACGACCTCGAATCCTCGAGGAGGATCTCCACCTGGACACGTGATCTCCCCAGCCCCCCTTTGGGGTCCCCGGGTAGACACCTCCGGTCACGTGTCCTCCAGGTTCAACCAGAGTTCCATGGTCCCTTTTTTCCGTGGCCGGCACCCTCGCACCCTATCCTGTAGGGGCTGGCACTGCACGCAGAGCGTGGTGCCTCTCCCAGGCCGGCTTCACACAGTGATATAGAACGATGTCACTACAGTAATACAAAGTAGAATAAAGGTAAACAAATCACCCAATAACAAACAAGTAACTAAGCCATCCCCATCCTACCAGGCAAAGCCCACCGAGGTATTAATTTATTTTTAGAAGCGACTTTGCCACAAATGATAACTCATCAAAGTGGTTTATTATGTGGAAATCTATAGGTGACAAATTATCTCAATGCATGTTTTTTTCTGCACCTCAGTGGTTCTCACTGTCGGTATGCGGGCCTCACCTTCCGTGTCTGATGCTCACGCTCCAGCGTGTCGACATCATGCCCTCTATGTTCTCCAGTGAAAGCGCAGACTGTGCACACGAGGCTCACGTCTTGCTTGCAGTAGAACATGAGCTCTTGTTTGTGCCTCTTACACTTACGTTCTTCAGGGTTCACATCTGGTGAAACCAGGACGTGGTCATTCAACTTCACCCTCTCCAGGTGAGGCGCGAGGTGCACTCTGCAGAAGGATGTCTCACACCGGAGGCAGGTCTTCACTGCAGGCATCTTGCCTCCTGGACAGTGGTCACAGAAAACAACACCACCAGCAGCAGCAGCAGCAGCAACCATGGTCTCAGTCACTCGCAGCTGCTCTACGAGGTTGGCGATCGTCACGTTCCTGGTCAGCTGGGGTCGTCGACGGAAAGTCTTGCGGCACTGCGGGCAGCAGTAGGAGTATGTGTCCATCCAGGTGTCCTCCAGGCACTGGAGGCAGAACGAGTGGCCGCAGCTGAGCGTGCAGGGGCAATCAAACGTGTCCAGGCAGATGGAGCAGATCAACTCACGGTCCACGTTCTCAGCGGGAGCTGTGCTCGCCATGAACCGAGGATGCACATAACGTCGTTGCTCACTGTGGCTCAGAGAATACATTTCAACAAAAATACTTTATGTTTATAATAAAGTGAGATTTTGATTACCATTGACGAGGTGTGTTCTGTTCAGGAGATACTGTGTGCGCAGCTCACACAGCGGAGACGAACAAGGAAATGAACTTGACTTCACCTGCAGTTAAGTTATAAATACCTCGAGACACGCCCTGGAATGTTCCACACGGCGGCCGCGCTCACCTGTGTAGACGTGGCGTTACAGTCACGCACTGTGTAATAGCTAAAACTGACTTTTGTGTTTAGTTTGTTGTCCTTCCCCTGCACTTCTGATTAGCACGGTTGGTGTGGAAGAAGTTCAACATGCAAACATTCATAGCTTTAACTGGTCTCAATTGATATAATATTTGTACAAACAAAACGCAGCAGCAGCCACCCGGGACACAGCGATAATGGTTTGTCCCACAGGCTGATTGACGGCAAGGGTCAGGCTGTGTGCATTGCACTATGGAACCGCACCTTGTGCAAACATTCAGATGTAAAGGTTAACTTGTTTTTTTCCCATCTGTGTCTTTATCTATTTTTTTTCTTGCAAGGCCTGTTTGTTTAAGCTTCACAGTTTGTAATCGTCCTCACCTTTATCAACTAATATTTAACTACTGGCTTCATGCATCCTCTGTTGATCTGTCATTTTTTTGTTTTATTCCTATGACACCGTTTTATCCTGAGTGGACGGTGGTTGTATGTTGAACTTCTTTTTCACCGTACGTAGTCAACTGCTAATCGAAGGTGTGTGGGTGAGTCTGTAGGTGAGTGAGTGATTTAGTGTGTGGGTGAGTGGGTGAGTACGTATGTTGAACTTATTTCGCAGCGTACGTAGCCACTCGAGCTAATCGAAGGTGCGAGTGAGTGGGTGGTGGTTGAGTGAGTGGGGGGGGGGGTTATTTGGTGAGAGGGGAGACAGATGGCAGGAGGATAGCGTGAGGGTGGGCGAGCAGGCGGTGAGAGAGGCCTGGAGGAAGGGTGGCTGGGAGGGCGTGCGGTTGAGTTAGTGGTTACTTGGGTGGGTGGCCTCACACATTACCACAGCGAACAGCCCCTGGCTAAACAAACATCGTGGTTTATTTAAGCTCATTATATGACTTTCACCGTCCATTTTCCTATTATGCGTAAAAATATCGAGGATTTAAATATTAATAACCTAAACAATATATATTCTTCACCTATTGTTAATGTTAATATTTTACATCCTGGACTCGCTGAGTTTGGTCGATTCTATAAATAAAAAAAACTTTTTTATTTTACCAGGTAAGGCCCACTGAGGTATATAGCTCTTTTCAGAAGCGACCTGGCCACAAATGATAGCTCACAGACGTGGCTTATTACGTGGACATTTATTGCAGACAAACACTCTAAACACATGTTTCTAAGTGTGGAAGGAAAAATTGGAGAACCAAGAGACACATATACGCGACTACGGGGAAAGACAAGCAAACTCCAAGTACATGTACAGGCGTCAGGGTCGGGATCGAACCGACGACCTCCTGTATACCAGGCGAGGTAGTTAACATCTCGTAGCCACCGCAGCGAGATGTAAACAAAATCACAGAGCAGCGACAACGAACAAGGAAACGAGCTGACTTCAACTACAGCAAAATTATAAACACCACGAGACGCGCCCTGGAATGTTGCACGCGGCAGCCCGAACTCACTTGTGTAGACGTGGCGTCATTCACACACACAGTGTCAAGGTTAAAGAGTCGCAATTGATATATTGAACAAAAACCCCACGGTAACCATGAAAACATTGATGGTTTGTCCTATAGACTGGTTACACCGACTTGGTGAGGCTGTGTTTTCCACTGTAAACCTCACCGTGTAAATTCTTAATAAAGATTTAAAATCACAAGTAGGCTATCGCGACCAATATTATCCATAAACGTATTTTTGGGTTAGATCGCGTAAATATGAAAGTGTCGTAAAACTCGCCACCACCCGACACAACCAATGAGTAAGGTTTGTCACGTAAACAAAATAAGTAATATTTAAAATACTTTTTTTTTAAACACGCTTTAATGAAATGTACCCTTCTCGTAAGGGCAGAACTCCACGACTCCAGGAAGTGGCCGCAAAGCTTGCCATAACGTAAGGACCGTGGTGATTTACAGCCAACGTCAGTTGAGCGTGGACAATTAGACCCAAGCCGAAACATAACATATATAAAAGATTGTGTAAAAATTATGTTTTCAATACTATACTATATAGAGTATAGTATTGTCATCAGTATGACGTAAGTATACCAAGTTTGCAGTCGATACCACATTGGGAAGTGGGTTAAAATTGAGTTACAAGATTTGAGGATACGACAACAACAACAGTAAGTTCAATAAAAGCGTGTGATAATAATAAAAACATTACCGCTAGGGTGAGGCTGTGCGTTTTGCCCAGCAAACCACACAGCTGTCAGTTCGTATTCAAGGTTCAAAAAGACGATTCCCTTAACCAGAGGGTCACCAACCAAAACAACGAGAGACATTTTTTCTTATATTTTACAATTCGGTAAGTAAATAGAAACCAAACAACTCATTATTTCAAGAGCCACAATGCAACGTGGTGTAGGTACGAGACAAGGTGGTGGTGGTCCTTGATAAATAAAAAACGTGGTGTGCGTACGAGAGACGGTGCTGGTGGTGGTCCTTGATAAATAAGAACGTCTCACGAAGCAGCCGTTCCTCAGAACCGCACGCCGCTACGGAGCTGCAGGTTGCCGACCCGTGCCCTGAACCAACTGGCGTGACCGGCAAGTAATAATAGTAATTAAATTATTATATTTGTATTATTTTATTATATTAATTTAATTATTATGTAATTGGAAATGGATAATGTTACGAATACAACTTTACCATATTCCGTCGATTCAAATTGGAATTTGTTAATAGTTGTACTATAACAGTTATAGTGAATTTATAATGCTGTGACTTTGTTTTATGTTTTAAGGTTAAAGTTAATGGGAAATTGTTGCTACCCCCCTCCCCGCTGAGTGAGTGGTACATTCCAAACAGCCCAACAGCTACGGTGAGCAATGTGGATCAAAGCAGATACCGGTAACGCGATTTTTTTATTGTCACAGATGTTAATTTGTCATTTTTGGACTGACGTACATCAGAATCGGAATATTTATACTGCAGGAGGAATCTGATGACCTGTAAAGCTCTTTGTAACATATGTCCAGTAGGCGCACGGGGTAAGAACGTAACAACAACAAACAGTACACAAACATGACACATCACCATAACACATCTACAGTAGTTTAACACGTAAAGCTTTCGCGACCAATATCCATTATACAGTTTTATTGGGGGTTAACCATCTAACCCAATCAAACTGCATTATGGACATCTACAGTATATATATAAATATAAAAGTTAGTAGTTCCCTGCGTTTTGTTGACATTCGGGTGATTGCCAGAAAGTGCTTTGCTTTATCCACCGCTTTCTTTGTTGTCGGAGTGCAGCGACGACTTCGCCTTGGCTCCGTGTCGCCGTGGACTGCGTCTGTAGCGCGTTGTGGCGAACGGCGTGCGGGTGGTGCAGCTCGTTGACGCACAGCAGCTACTGCTGTTGTTGTTGTTGTACAACATTAATGGTTGACGCCACATCAATGTCTCTTTCAATTCACCACGCGCGATTGTATCACCGATGTGACTTTTTACTTTGACGACACCATTCTTGATTTGAAGCTTTCGTGACTGCAGGCATCCATCGGTAAAAATATCTACGTGACTTTACCGAAAGAACGAGGAATTTACTTCTCATCATTTTCTCACAATGACCTCGCCGTTGACTGTTTACAGCTCATATCTAGCACATGGTGTGGGTATGCAGAACCCTCAACCCTTTATCAGTGCCCTACTTTATTACGGACCAATCCAGACGTGATCGGTCACCCCGTGTCCCTTATAAATCTCAGCGTTCATCCTACAAAGTCCCATCACAAGGGAGAAACACAAACAAATAGACAAACACAGTGTTTTTACTCAATTTCCCTGTACAACAATACGGGTAAACCGTATGGGTTGACAGGTATGGGTATGTAACAACATTACACATCACACTATACAGCACACTATGCACTGTCTATAACTCAGCTATAGTACATGGTGAGGGTATGTAACAGCATCACACATCACACTATACAGCGCACTATGCACTGTCTATAACTCAGCTATAGTACATGGTGAAAGTATGTAACAGCATCACACATCACACTATACAGCACACTATGCACTGTCTATAACTCAGCTATAGTACATGGTGAGGGTATGTAGCAACATTACACATCACACTATACAGCACACTATGCACTGTCTATAACTCAGCTATAGTACATGGTGAGGGTTTGTAACAGCATTACACAACACACTATACAGCACACTATGCACTGTCTATAACTCAGCTATAGTACATGGTGAGGGTTTGTAACAGCATTACACAACACACTATACAGCACACTATGCACTGTCTATAACTCAGCTATAGTACATGGTGAGGGTTTGTAACAGCATTACACATCACACTATACAGCACACTATGCACTGTCTATAACTCAGCTATAGTACATGGTGAGGGTATGTAACAGCATTACACACACGTGTACTATATCTGAGCTGTACACAGTCGATAGTGTGATGTGTCATGTTATAGGCAACCTCATCGCTTGGGTCTGGGTAGTAAATATAAACACACTCACATAGCTACTCAGTGGTGTGAGTTACACTGTCATAGACAAGTGGAAACTGAAATGCACAAAAATATATATACGTGCAAATACACACGTATTTTTAACATTGAAGAAAACTCACGTTTATTTATGACACTGCGTGGCCTTAGAAGGTCGTACTGTATACAACAGGCGACGTTTCGAGCAACGGCCCATCTTCACAGCACATCGCGAGCCCGGAGAAGTTGTACGAATGTGCTGAGATTGTTTTGTTGTTGTTTTTGCGCCATTGCCAAACGCAGCGTGGCCAAAACATTTATATGATTTGAGAACGGCTCGCCATGCTACGGCGCTGCAGAAGCTGGCGTTGTTATTTATTTATTAATTCGCTGTTGATTCGCTAAACTCTGTCACGTGCACACAGAGAGAAACGCGTGCGTGAGAATCAAATTCCTTACATTCACTCAAGTAACGATCATCAGAGTAAAAACTCAAACACGCACTCATTCAGAATCGCCCTTCTTTAAGTCTCAATGATGTGCAAGTAGGCCCATTGCATGAAACGTCGTTTAATATGTTACCTTTAAGCTCGACGCAGTGTTATTTGACGAACGCGTTGAGCTAGTTTGTTACAGCGAGAGAACGTCCCGCGTGAACCGGCAGTGTGCACCGAACATTCGTGCGTTTGACTGCCCTCTGATGCTCGTGGGTGCGATGCCTTGCCTCTGTTCTTGGCTCTGTATCAATGTGTTTCACGTTGTTTATTAACGTAAGATGTAGATTTTAACGTTTTTATTTGGAGTGATTAGATGTTAACTCCCTCGCCTGGTCTGCAGGAGGTCGTGGATTCGATCCCGACCCCGATGCCTGCTGCATATTAGGAGTTTGCGTGTCTCTCTTTCTCACTGGGTCGTTTTTCCCTCATTTACAATCAACATCACGCGTTTAGAGTATAAGCTACTGCTATACATTTCCACATGATGATAAGCCACTTCGTTGAGCTATCATCTGTGATGGCCAGATCGTTTCTGAAAAAGAGCTACATTGCTCAGTGTGCCTTACCTGTGAAATATAACAAAATATTGTCCATAGTAAATCTTTTATTGAAGTTTTTACGCATTGTCACTTGACACCTTGGACACCCTTGCGAATGAGAAGTTAATCGAGCGACTTTCCAGGTAAAATATTTTAACCATCAACATCCTGGGGGCTCACAACATCGGAGATGAACAAGGAAGCCAACATTTCTTAGCACGAGGTTACAAACCTCACGAGACACTCCGTGGAAATGTGCTCAGGTGGTCAAGGTCACAGACACGAGCTTCGTATCACGCAGCTGTCCAGACGCAACGTGAGACACGTTACACGGTCGGCTTTGACCACTTCCAGACGGGAGCCAGGTCCACTCGCTCCGCTCTCAGTGGGAGCTGCGCTCGCCACGACTCTCAGTGGCTTCTCACCGATAGCCGCTCGCTGTGGCTGAGAGACGCTGTCCCTGGAGCGCACACGGCGGCGACGAACCAAGACACGAATCGACTCTCACCTGCGTAGACAGGAGCGTTGCATTCACCGCGGTGTTGGGGTTTACAGGTCGCAATTTGTTAGAAAACCCAGAGTGGCCAGGCAAACGGTGATGGTTTGTCCCTTGGACTGATGTCGTCGGCTCTGGTGAGGCTCTGTGGGTTTCTGCACCAAACCGTACCTTGTAAAACATTCTTATTAAAGTTTTTTTTAAACTATGTCGTCTCTATCCATTTCCATGTATTTGTTCTGGATTTATTTTAGCATAACTGTTTAAAATTGTCTTTAAAAAGAATCAACTTAATATTGTTGTTTTTGACAAATAATCTCCAAACTTAACGGGATCAGGTCGGAGGGTAGGAGGGTGATCATGTGGGTGGTTGAGAAGGTGTGTGGGTGGGTGGAGATTGGTGTTGAAGTGGTTAGTGCACTGTGCTACGAACCTGGTGACCCAAGTTCGATTCCCACTGACGACCACCAACACCACTGACGATTGTCTGAACTGATCCTGGCCCTCTCCTAGGTTGACTCAGCCTCAAATTAGTACCTGGTGTAGAGTATAAACATCACCACTCGAGAGACAAAGGCGGCAGGGCTTGGTGCTGGCCATTCACCCATTCGTGTGCCGTGCCGGCCTTCATAGATGCTCGCTAACAGCACTTGCCCAACAGTCTGTTCAGGCTATACGGGGTATCTTTGCCTTTGTGCGGGTGGGTGAGTGAGCAGGTTTGAAGGTAATCCGGTGGGAGGGAGATCAGCCGGGAATTGTTGCTTGAATATGCATGAGGTGGGCAGATGGGAGGGTGTCAGGATGGGCAGGTGTATGGCCGAGCAGGTGTGAGTGTGGACAGGTCGGAGGGAGGGTCTCTGTAGACGGCTGGGGGGTAGTAGGTTAGGGAGTGGCAGGTGTCAGGTCGGAGTGTGTTGGGTGCAGGTGAGTGGGTGGTGGTCATCATTACCAAGCGTAGTCATCATCATCCTGCTCTTCATCATCCATCAGACAGGATCCATTCATCATCATAGCTCATGATGACGAGGACAAGCAAACTGACAGAGTGCAGCAAAAAATAACACGAGATGCGCCATGGAATGTGGCCCAAGGCTACAGACAGCACTTACCTGTGAAGGCGTAAGCTGTAGATTTACAAACCGTGCCCGGGTTTAATCTACGATAATATAACATCTATACAAACAAAACAACAGTAACCATCCCAAAAAATACATGTTTACACAAGTCAGTCAGCCTCAGCTTTGAGAGAGTCACATTCACAGCCTGGATGACAATCTTGAAAATAGATTTCAGATATATTTTTTATTCACCCAGAACACCCTGACCCACATTGCAATGTAATTACAATTCACAGGTAACCCAGAACACAATCAAGTTATGTATATTTACGCGATCTAACCCAATAAACCTTTATAATTGATAATATGGGTCACGAAAGCCTACGTGTTAAAGTCGATTGTTTAACCAGGTGGAACTCAAGATACCAGGATGAGTCTCGGTTGCAAGTGATGATAATGATGCTGCTTCTGCTGCTGATGATGATTCTGTTACTGCTGATAATGATTCTATCATTATTGATGCTGCTGGTTCTACTCCTGATGCTGATGATGATAATGATGGAGCTACTGCTGTTGATGCTGTTGCTCCTGTTACGAATTCTGCCGCTGATGATACTTTTGCTGATGCTGATGATCGAGTCTAGTTGTCTAACGAGGTGAGAACTCAGGAGATCAGGATGAGTCTCATTGACAAGAGGGACCTGGGTCACAAAAAGAAAAAAAAATAAGTTAAACCCATGCCAGCAATGAAGCAAGTAGAAATCTCACCCACAGCCCAGAGCACAATGCGATTAGCATTCACATAATTACAAAACTGGTACGATATAATAAATGCGTCTCAAATCATCTACGCATTGCTAAACAGCCTGAGACTCGAGATTGGGTTCACATCGTATTGGTGTCTCACTTTAAGGAGGAGCGCCGTGGTCGCTAGGAGACATTAACTCCCTCGCCTGGTATGCAGGAGGTCGTGTGTTGGATTCTGACCCTGACGTCTGCTATTTTTGGGGTTTGCGGTGTCTCTCTCCCTGTAATAACACACAGTGTGTTTGTGTTATTAATACGTGTTGAGACAATATTAGTCGTGTTGTAGTGTAAGGTAGATCTTCACTCAGGCGCTTAAATACTTTAACCCACTTCAAAGTCAAAGCAGATAATTAAAATAATAAAACAAACCTTTATTATGAATACTAATGGTGGCGAAAAACCTCCTCCTACTACTAGGTGTGGCTTATCTCTGTCTATGCCCTGTAAAATAAAACTCCTTTGGGTGGGTGGAGGAGTCACTTGACCCGTTTTTATAACAATGTTTTAGCCCAGCGACGCTCAGCATACACCACGAGTAGGCCCCTCTAGTGATGCCATCCAATTTCCACCCCGGGTTTATCACCCAACGAGCGAGTGACCACGAGGGGACGGCGCGCGTCACTCCGCAGTGTCACGTGATGCGTGTTCCCAGCACGCCCGCGGTGGAGCTCCGCCCTCTCGGCGTTGAGCGCCACGCGGCGCGCGGTGCGAGGGACGATGACGTCAGAGAGAACCTTGGCTCCCCCCCCCACCAGTGCGCTAACCACTGCACCACCGCTCCACCCCACACTGCGCACATGGCTCTCTATACACTAAAGACAAAGATACCCCGTGTAGCCTTAACAGACTGTTGGGGCAAGTGCTGTTAGTAGCGAGTAGCAACTATGAAGGCCGGCACTGTGACACACGAGGGAGTGGGTAGGCAGCACCATGCCCAGAAATACAAAAAAAACCTAAGAATATGAATCCTTGCAGTCACGAAAGCTTCAAATCTAGAATTAATGCCCTCTACGGAGAGGAATTCCACCTATCTGTTAGAGTTTTTAACAGACAACGAGACAAGAAGTCACAGCTTCTCGAGACGCTGGCCTTCCTCAAGAGATGCCGAGATAACAAGGTAATACCCATCGCTTTCACACTCACATCCGCTGCTGTGTCCTCACCGAGATCTAAACAGATCTTATTTAAAGCTAGCCTATCACTAATCTCGGAGAGAATAAGGTTACTCCGATCTGAACTCGACAATTTAGACAAGACTCTCTTACAAACACATTTAATGTTAACACAAAAAATGTCACCTGATTGGAACCACGTTGATAACATGACTTCTGCTTCTGCTGACTCAATGTCAGCCAAATGCAAAGATAACCTGATTTCTAAATTCAACCTCCTATCTAAGAAGAAACTAGAGCCACACATCGCAAAGCGGATGTTAACAAGACCGTGATTAATCAGAGTAACATCCCAATTTCTGAAACTCTAAAAACGGTACTGGCCAAAGGACTAAATTTCGCCGTCACCCCTAAACATATACCAGTAGAGGATATGATTTCTCAGATTGATGTAGCCCTCAGAGGCATAGGACACATCCATGCGGATGTAGCAAGAGCTGAAATAGCTACTATTCTTAAGAATGCTAAGAAACCCACTAGTAACATCAGCAAAAATGAACGCTCTGAACTCGCGGACCTAAAAAAGAGAGATGATATAGTCATCCTCTCGCAGACAAGGGCAATGCCACGGTCATCATGGATAAAGATTCATACAACAACAAAATCCTGGACCTTCTTAATGATGGGAGTTACTCCAAATTAAAAACGATCCCACTAAAAGCCTAACGACGAAAACCAACAGTATCATCACGAGTTCGACTTCCCTAATCGAACCAAGCAAACGTCCCTCTCTAAAACCATCGGCGGCAAGACCTCCCAGACTCTATGGTCTTCCCAAAATCCATAAGGAAGGCACCCCGCTACGACCCATTGTGTCGACGATAAACTCTCCTACGTACAAACTAGCCCGTTTTCTATCAGATACTCTGCTCCCCTTCACAGGCAAGACCTCTTCGGCAGTACTCAACTCAACCCAATTAGTCTCTATGGTTAAGGACATGGTACTATCTCCTGATGACATCCTCGTCAGCTTTGATGTAGTATCTTTGTTTACCAAAGTCCCAGTACCGGACACCCTAACAATAATTGAGGACTTAGTCCAACATGGATTGAATTCTGATGCACCTGCGCTGGTTAGGCATTGCCTCACCAACACCTATTTTACCTGGAATGGCACCTTCTACAAACAGAATGAGGGTACCCCTATGGGCTCCCCTTTGTCACCAGTTATAGCCAACATGTTCATGGAAAAGTTTGAATCAGACGCCATCCAGACATCCACCCTGCGTCCTTCCCTGTGGAAGAGGTATGTGGATGACACTTTCGTCATCTGGCCACATGGCCTCCCAGCATTGAACCACTTCTTGGACCACATCAATTCTAGACACCCATCCATCAGATTCACCATGGAAGTGGAGAAAGACGGTAAACTACCATTCTTGGATATTCTGTTTGAGAGGAGACCTGACGGATCCTTGGGACATTCTGTCTACAGGAAAGCCACCCACACGATTCCTACTTGAAACCGGATTCCCACCACCACCCATCTCAAAAGAATTCTCTCATCAAAACGCTATACCACAGAGCCCATGGCATTTCTGACAAACACCACCTGACCGGTGAATTAAGACATGTACATCGGGCCCTCAGGATGAACGGATACTCTGACCGTACTATCCGCCAAGCTGTCTCTCCCACCACACAGAAACAGCCAGATGAAACTCCGACCAAAACCATCACGTTACCATACATAGCAGGCGTGACCAAAAAGATCTCCAAAATTCTAAACAAACATAAGATCCAAGTCCGATTCAGTACAGTGCATAAAATCCATGATCTGATTCCATCTGTGAAGGATGTCGTTCCTAACTTACAGTATCCTGGAGTCTACAAATTGAGTTGCATTTGTGGTGATTGCTACATTGGAGAAACGAAACGTCATGTTTCTGATCGTGTCCGCGAGCACAAGTCAGATCTGAAACACGGCAGAACTGATTCTTCTGCCGTTGCCGATCATTGCTACAACTCTGTGGGCTCTCATGAAATTGTCTTTTCCGAGACCAAGGTTCTCTGCAAACCTCCTGGCTACCATCAAAGGTTTGTACACGAAGCCATACAAATATACAAACACAGACATAATTCAACCGTGATGATGGGTACAAACTTAGTAATCATTGGAAAGATGTTATCAACCACGCAAAAAAGACTTAAGTACACTTTTTTGGACCATCTTATCTGACAGGCACTATTTTACTTTACTTTACCGAGTGTTAACATCCCCAGTTATTTTTAACAGTACTCTCTTCATTGTTCAGCCAGCATTGGTATAAACAGGGGCATTTTCGTTCTTTTGTCTATCATGTGTATCAGGCCTCCCCTCCCCCTCTCTGCTGCATGTGTTGAGCACTCCGTGCTGTCTTTGAGCCCCGCCCCCCTCCCTCCCGCTACGTTTCCATTCATTGGCTACCACATTCTGATGAGCTCCCCCCCCCTCTCCTCCCCCCCTTCAACTTGCTTATAAGGGACTACATCTTGAATCATTGCCTCACTTGATGCAGCTAATTCGGCTGTGACTGTCCCACCTGATGACAGAGACTTGTGTTGCCTCCGAAACGTCGTGATTTTTTGTTTTATTTTATTTTCATTAATTTTGATGTTTTACCTACGTGACTTTACCGAAAAAACCTAAGAATAAGATACGCACAGACACAGTAACAAAGACACAAACACAATAACAAGACACACAAAGACAAATACACGCACAGACACAGTAACAAAGACACAGACACAATAACAAAGACACAAAGACAAAGATACACACAGACAGTAACAAAGACACAAACACAATAACAAAGACACGCACAGACACAGTAACAAAGACACAAACACAATAACAAAACACACAAAGACAAAGACACGCACAGACACAGTAATAAAGACACAATAACAAAGACACACGCAAAGACAAAGACACACAGACACAGTAACAAAGACACAAACACAATAACAAAGACACACAAAGACACGCACAGACACAGAAACAAAGGCACAAACACAATAACAAAAACACACAAAGACAAAGACATGCACAGACAGTAACAAAGACACAGACACAATAACAAAGACACACAAAGACACGCACAGACACAGTAACAAAGACACAAACACAATAACAAGACACACAAAGACAAAGACACGCACAGACAGTAACAAAGACACAAACACAATAACAAAGACACACAAAGGTACACACACCAACCCACTTACCCGAAGACAAAGATTCCCCGTAAAGCTTTAAAATACTATTGAGTTAAGTGCTATTAGTAAGTTTCACCTATGAAGGCCAGCCTGGGAGAGACCCGCCTTTGTATCCCCAGCGGTAATGTTTAATCATCGCACCAGGTAGTCATTTAAAGCTGAGTCGACCTAGGGGAGGCCCAAGACCGATTCAGATATTCGCTATCAATGATGTTTGTAAACCGGTCATGAGCCTCCCCTAGGTCGACTCGGCCTCAAATGAGTACCTGGTGCGGTGTGTAAACATCGCCACTGGGGAAAAAAAGGCGGTCGGGCGCGGTGCTAGCCACCCACCCCCTTGTGTACCGTTCCGGCCTTCATTAGGTGCTCGCTAACAGCACTTGCCCCAACAGTCTGTTCAGGCTATACTGGGGGTCTTCGTCTTTATCTTTTGTGTGTCTATGTCGCCTTCACAGACGTTTGGGGAAAGGGCTGTTCGTAGCAAGTAGCAGAGCCTGTGAAGGCTGGCACTCTCGCACACGAGGGGGTGGGTGTCCAGGACCAAAACAAAAATATGCACAAAGACACACACACAAAGTAACAAAGACACACACACAGACACAGTAACAAAGACAGACACACACACACAGACACAGTAACAAAGACACACACACAGACACAGTAACAAAGACACACACAGACACAAAGGCATACAGACCAACCCACTAACCAAAATAAAATTATCCCCCGTGTAGCTTTAACAGACTGTAGGGGCAAGTGCTGTTTGCTAGTAGCACCTATGAAGGCCGGCACTGTGGCACACGAGGGGGTCGGTGACCAGCACCACGCCCGACCCGCCTTTGTCTCCCCAGTGGCGATGTTTGCACATCGCAGCAGGTACTCATTTGAGGCTCAGTCGACCTAGGGGAGAACCTGGACCGATACCGATAATCGTCACTGGTCTTGGTGAACCGGTCATGGGCCTCCCCTAGGTTGACTCAGCCTGAAAAAGAGTTCCTGGTACGGTGTGTAAACATCACCACTGGGGAGACAAAGGCGGCCGGGCGTGGTGTTGGCCACCCACCCCGAGTGTGCTGTGCCGGCCTTCATAGGGGCTGTCCATAAATGACGTCACGCGATTTTGACCCTTCCCCCCTTCGTCACACGGCGCCACAAAAGTCAGACCCCCCTCAAATGACGTCACAAAGCTCTGCCCCCCCCCCCCAAAAAAAAAAAACATGCGTCAAATCGCTTTAAGCTATTGTCATTGTAGTACGTATTTAATGTGGCGCTGCACTCTGATGTTGTAGGCGAAAACATTTATTAAAAAGTCTATTTAACTAAGTAGAACGTGTTGTCTATATTTAAGTTGCGCATTTTGACGTGACGTCACATTTCTCAACCTCCCCCATCGTCACAAATGTCTGCCCCCTCCCCTAGGTGCGTGACGTCATTTATGGACGGCCTCATAGGTGCTCGCTAACAGCACTTGCCCCAACAGCCTGTGAAGGCTACACGGTGGATCTGTGTCTTTGTTTGCGCGAGTCTGTGCGTTGTGCCCGTTTCTCTGTGCTGCTCACACTCCGTGCTCTCAGCACGCACGACTCAGATCCAGAATCCTCACTGAGCTACCATCACCATACACACTCAGTGCGGGTAGAGCGGTTGACTAAAGGAGTGGTGGATGGAGTGCAGCAGCTCCATGGAGTCGGCGCGGTAAAACGACAGCAGCCCCGCCTCGTAGTGCAGGTGACAACCGACTCTCCGGGGAGGATCCCTCACCGACACTGAGGTCGATACACCACCATGCCACACTGAGCAGCTGTTGTTATTTTTATATAAAACCCAGGATGAGTCGTTCTGTCCCAGCCCGCACTCTTTACCAGCCCTTTCCGTGCGATCGTCCCGTACGCGACTCCAACCTGACAGAACCCCGTCACACCCCCACGTTCACCTCCCAGTAGTGCTGACCAGACGAGAAGCTCTCGGAGCACAGGGCTTGTCGCCAGCCATCAAAGCGATGCGGGTGATCGGGACGACCCTGGGAGACAGCGGTCCGCGTCACCGTCCTGAGGTCCGAGGAAATCTGGAGTTCGTTGTGGCCGAGTTTGGGTCCAGAGTCGGTGAGCGTCCGTCTGCAGTAACGATAATCACAGTCGCCGTGTAACAACAGCACCACTATAACAACAGCACTCGTGCACTAACACGCACGTACACTACAATAGAGCATTTCATAATGAGCATTGTTACACAACGTTGTAATGCGTAGCTATCGGTGTGATGACATGTAACGGGCACTTTGTCAATCCACTGCTGGATGAGGGCCTCCCTACACCGTGCGGGTCGCGGGGGATATTTGACCATACTTCACCACGCCGGTCACCACGCGTTGGTGAAGGCAGGCGGCGCGGCTGGCGAGAGCACAGAAGTACAGTACAGCGGTGCGTTTGTCTGCCCCGCCATCTACATTTTTAAAAGTCGAGCTTCAGCTCAATATTCACTGTGTAGTAGATGTAAAACACGTGATGATACCATCAAAATGTGAACTGCTCTATATATTCTAATGCAAGTCTGAAAACTTAAAAGATATTAATTGCTTCCAACATGTATTATTAAAATGTTTTAATTGAAATAGAACGATCAAACATGGAACAATTGTTAAGTTTTTTCGGTAAAGTCACGTAGGTAAAATAATAATAAAATAAAGTGATACAGTAAATTTAGCTGTGACGGTCCCACCTGAAGACAGAGACTTGTGTTGCCTCCGAAACGTCGTGATTGAATTGAGTTATTTTCATTTATTATTATTTTATTATTGATTTTAACTACGTGACTTTACCGAAACAACCTAAGAGTGTGAATCCTTGCAGTCACAAAAGCTTCAAATATAGAATTAATTGTTAAGTTAAATAAAAAGTTCTAATAATAAAAAATAAAACATTCCTTTAAGAAAGTAATAGGACTTTTCAAAAATCGCAGCCTTTGCGATTTGCTAATCGCATTGTTTCAAATTGCGACTTCGATTTGAAATCTATTCATCATTCAGCCCCACTGTGCGGTAGTGCCCGTGGGAGGCAGTGGATCACAGCAGCAGCAGCGGCGTGGATATCAACACCGCCGCAGCGTCTCTGTGTGTGTACAACAAACACAAACATCTCCCGTGTGTCACCTTTCACAGGCTGTAGGGTCAAGTGGTGTTGGTGAGCACCTGTGAAGGCCGGCACGGCACACGAGATGGGTGTGATAGTGTAGTGATGTACACTCGTGTGTGTGTGATAGTGTAGTGATGTACACTCGTGTGTGTGTGATAGTGTAGCGATGTACTCTCGTGTGTGTGTGTGATGGTGTAGTGATGTACACTCGTGTGTTGTGTGTGATAGTGTAGTGATGTACACCGTGTGTGATAGTGTAGTGATGTACACTCGTGTGTATGTGTTGATAGTGTAGTGATGTACACTCGTGTGTGTGTGTTAGTGTAGTGATGTACACTCGTGTGTGTGTGTGATAGTGTAGTGATGACACTCGTGTGTGTGTGATAGTGTAGTGATGTACACTCGTGTGTGTGTGTGATGTGTAGTGATGTACACTCGTGTGTGTGTGTGATAGTGTAGTGATGTACACTCGTGTGTGTGTGATAGTGTAGTGATTACACTCGTGTGTGTGTGTGTGTGATAGTGTAGTGATGTACACTCGTGTGTGTGATAGTGTAGTGATGTACACTCGTGTGTGTGATAGTGTAGTGATGTACACTCGTGTGTGTGTGATAGTGTAGTGATGTACACTCGTGTGTGCGTGATGTGTAGTGATGTACACTCGTGTGTGTGATAGTGTAGTGATGTACACTCGTGTGTGTGTGATAGTGTAGTGATGTACACTCGTGTGTGTGTGATAGTGTAGTGATGTACACTCGTGTGTGTGTGATAGTGTAGTTATGTACACTCGTGTGTGTGTGATAGTGTAGTGATGTACACTCGTGTGTGTGTGTGTGATAGTGTAGTGATGTACACCGTGTGTGATAGTGTAGTGATGTACACTCGTGTGTGTGTGATAGTGTAGTGATGTACACTCGTGTGTGTGTTAGTGTAGTGATGTACACTCGTGTGTGTGTGTGTGATAGTGTAGTGATGAACACTCGTGTGTGTGTGATAGTGTAGTGATGTACACTCGTGTGTGTGTGATGGTGTAGTGATGTACACTCGTGTGTGTGTGTGATAGTGTAGTGATGTACACTCGTGTGTGTGTGATAGTGTAGTGATTACACTCGTGTGTGTGTGTGTGTGATAGTGTAGTGATGTACACTCGTGTGTGTGATAGTGTAGTGATGTACACTCGTGTGTGTGTGATAGTGTAGTGATGTACACTCGTGTGTGCGTGATGTGTAGTGATGTACACTCGTGTGTGTGTGATAGTGTAGTGATGTACACTCGTGTGTGTGATAGTGTAGTGATGTACACTCGTGTGTGTGTGTGATAGTGTAGTGATGTACACTCGTGTGTGTGTGTNATAGTGTAGTGATGTACACTCGTGTGTGTGTGTGTGTGATAGTGTAGTGATGTACACTCGTGTGTGTGTGATAGTGTAGCGATGTACTCTGTGTGTGTGTGTGTGATGTGTAGTGATGTACACTCGTGTGTGTGTGTGATAGTGTAGTGATGTACACCGTGTGTGATAGTGTAGTGATGTACACTCGTGTGTGTGTGATAGTGTAGTGATGTACACTCGTGTGTGTGTTAGTGTAGTGATGTACACTCGTGTGTGTGTGTGATAGTGTAGTGATGACACTCGTGTGTGTGTGATAGTGTAGTGATGTACACTCGTGTGTGTGATGTGTAGTGATGTACACTCGTGTGTATGTGTGTGATAGTGTAGTGATGTACACTCGTGTATGTGTGTGATAGTGTAGTGATGTACACTCGTGTGTGTGTGTGTGATAGTGTAGTGATGTACACTCTTGTGTGCGCGATAGTGTAGTGATGTACACTCGTGTGTGTGATAGTGTAGTGATGTACACTCGTGTGTGCGTGATAGTGTAGTTATGTACACTCGTGTGTGTGATGTGTAGTGATGTACACTCTGTGTGTGTGATAGTGCAGTGATGTACACTCGTGTGTGTGTGTGATAGTGTAGTGATGTACAGTCGTGTGTGTGATGTGTAGTGATGTACACTCGTGTGTGTGTGTGTGATAGTGTAGTGATGTACACTCGTGTGTGTGTGTGTGTNATCGTGTAGTGATGTACACTCGTATGTGTGATAGTGTAGTGTCGTCACTATGTAGTGATTTACACAGTCAACCAGGGTGAAGCCTTGGCTGGCTGGCTGTCTGATAAACCTCTGAATATTCACAAATAATTCTCAAGGTGCCTTTGATTCTGAGAGCTTTACACATTAACACTGAACCCTAAGAATCCTAACTGTGTCTGAATCTGTATCACGCTGCCTCAAGTACTAATTATGAATCCTCAGAATCTCAGCCACTGCGTCTCTGTGGTAAACACTCACAGAGACAGCATAGCAACAGCATCCTCATTCAATAATACAAAAGAGTAGTGTTAATAGAGCTCATGTAAAACTCCTTTGCACTCGTGTGTGCTGTATATTCATGTAGAGGTATTGCAATACAAGGGCTATCGTAATGTATGTGTATGCATGTGTAGTGGTGATAACTACTCGCTGTTCGCAAGCTGTGAGAGAGCGATCATTAACAGGGTTTTCCCGCTCGTTAGAACGGTCAGGGTTAAATAGGGTAAGGTGGGATCCAAACGCGAGATTGGAAGGACCAATCGGCAGGTTCCACAGGTGGCCGGGATTTGACAACCCGGCCACGAAATGGTATAAAAGCCAGAGCGCTGAGAAGCTCTGGGCTAGTTCTGCTACACGAAGACCCAAGTTGGCCGAATACATCTAGGACCCTGCACCAAGCCCTCCAGCCCTTATCAGGGCTGAGCTCAGTGTAACCAGTGGTCGGGGAGAGATTAGGTCCTAGATAGCTAGGACCCTGTCTCCCAGCCTTCCCGCCCTTGTGAGGGCGAAGGCCCTGAGTGACCAGAGGTCGGGACCCGCCGGGCCAGCGGTGGTCAGTGTGCCTCCCCTAGGTCCATCCAGAGGACGCTGGATAGCAGGGAGATTAGATATCCTGCAAGGTCCGGTGGCTGTACCTCCTTAGAAGAGGAGATAAGCGTGAGTGTGGAGCTGTACAAGGTCCGGAGCTGTACCTCCTCAGGGTAACGGGTGAGGGGACCGAATACACTTTGTGTGATAGGGACTGTGTATTAGACAATAAACAGTGTGTGCCATAAATAATTTAGAAGTCCGTCCTTTACAACACTACATATACACAGTGTACAAATGGCCAGCACAGTGATAGCCAGTCTGGCTCTGTGAGCCTCGGGTATTAACCTTGAACCCCAATGATCCTTACTGTGCGTTAGAAGGATAAAGCAGCTTCAAGCATTATGAATGAATAATGCGAATCTGTAGGCTGCCTTAGTTTGGTTATGAGCCTACAGCATTAACAATGAACCCTACGCATCACAATGGTGATGTGGTCTTTCTCGAGTCTGATGATGACATCCATTACAGGGAAGACTTATTGTCATATATTCATCTGCTACAATGGTTGTTTTGGCCAACAGCATCCTCACTGGATAATATATGCGTGTAATATCAATGGAGCTCATCTAATAGTGAAATACACTCGTGTGTCCTATATATTATTATGCAATGAATACATTACAGTCGTAATGTTTATCTTTGCACGTGCAGTGCGGTGATAGGCAATATTAACCAAGGTTATGCCTTAGTCTGGCTCTGTGAGGCTCAGCCATTAACTGGGGAAGCTAAGAATGGTAAAGGTGCCTTAGTTTGACTCTCTGTGCATCAAACTGTTAACATCAAGCCTAAGACTCCTATGTCTTAGTCTGGATGTGTGATCCTTGGGTATTAACAATCAACGATAAGATTCCTTGTTCTACAATCTATAGTCTTTATCATTGAATCGTACAAATCCTACAGGCAGCCTTTGTGTCTGCAGTGGTGAACTTTACAAGACGTACTAGGTACTCATTAAGGCTGAGTGGACCTAGGAGGGATCCAAAATTGGTTCTAAATCCACTCACCACTGATGTTAACCATGAATAGCCTGTTGGTGATGATGTTTGTAGCTCGTGCACAATACATCCAATCTTCACTGGATATCCGTACTCACTCTCGCTCATCCATACACCCAGACAACTCCGATTAGCATGGTTGGTGTAAAAGAAGTTCAATATAGATCTATACACTTTTACAAAGACAAAGATACCCCCGTATATCCTCAGACGTTTGGGGCAAGTGCTGTTAGTAAGCACCTATGAAGGCCCACATGGCACACGAGGGGGTCAGCACCACGTCAGGCCGCCTTTGTCTCCCAGAGGTGATGTTTACACACAACACCAGGTACTCATTTGAGGCTGCGTCGACCTCGGGGAGGCCCAGGACAGGTTCAGATGATCCATCACTTGTTTTGTCCTTGAGCAGGAATCACACCCAGGACACCAGGTTCATAGCGCAGTGTGCTAACCACTGCACTACCGCTCCACAACATACTTGTACAAGCACAATTACACGCGCAATAACACACGCACAGGTGGTAAGAGTCCGTGGAACTCACACATGAATGCCAGCAGGTTGACCCCAGCTCCCTGCAGGGCGCTGATCACGGCGATGTCTTTTTTGCTGAAAGATGAGTGTGGAGCTCGCTTCTGAGCGTCTCTCCTATGACACCAGAACCAGCAGTGACTCACACAGCCCGTGTCTTACACTGCATCAACACACAGCATCACCGCTCACAGTACGATCACACATAGCCCGTGTCTTACACTGCATCATCACACACCGCATCACCACTCACAGCATCATCATCACACACAGCTTCATCGCTCACAATCATCACACATCGCATCATCACGTGCAGCATCATCACACACAGCCAGTGTCTTACAAAGCATCATCACACACAAAGTAACACAGCATCACAGATCGTGGTACACAGCATCATTACACTCATCATCATCGTCATGCAGCCCATGTCCCACACAAGGCGTCACCCCGTGTGTTAATCTGTGCAAGTTCATGAGTCCATACCGGTTGTCTCCTTCAGGTGAACCTGCAGGAGTCAGACACAGGGGACGCGAATCAGTTTACCTCCA
Source organism: Lethenteron camtschaticum (assembly GCA_018977245.1). Taxonomy (NCBI): domain Eukaryota; kingdom Metazoa; phylum Chordata; class Hyperoartia; order Petromyzontiformes; family Petromyzontidae; genus Lethenteron; species Lethenteron camtschaticum. The sequence continues at coordinate 676,825 of MU249625.1, read as the reverse complement.
TCCACATTAACCACACGGTGATTGATAGACGCGATGATCTGGCTGTGCTCAGCCATGCGCCTATCCCAGTGTTGTTGATTGTAATAAGACAAAGCCGTGGACTCGTTTGGACTCGATGGTTCTCATCAGCAAGGTGTGGCCTCTCAAACCGTTGCCACGGGCAATAGGCGTACGTGTCACTCGACATTGAGTGGCAGTGATTGGAAATAATTTCCATTGCATCGTGTTACCTTTGTCAGAAGTTTAGAATTTTGGGAAATTTTTTGGGCCCAAAAACCTCAGAGAAGCCCACTTTTGATACAATTTTGGGCCCAAAAGTCGGTAATGTACATACGTAACGTACCTACATATTGATTAACTATGAATAACCCAACTAATAATCGAGATCCATTGTCATGTATATGCATACATTAACTCACTTTCCCACTCTGGGCTTCGCACCTGATTGGCTCAGGGTGATGACATCACATTTATTCCTCTAAGACCAAAACAGGAGAATTTCTCCACAATTCTGACGGTCACCTGATGAGGCTGGTTGTAATTACTGGAAAAAGTTGTACTCCAATTGTAAATGTTATTTGTTTATTCTCCAACACAATGGTGTGCTGAACTAGTAACTTATTGGCATTTTATATTTACGTGACAAATCTAATTGGTTGTATCGGCTGGTGGCGGGTTTAACGACACATTTATATTTAAGCGATCTAATAAAAAAAACTTCTATCCAGGGTGAACACTTGTTGAAGCAGACAATCTTCGGATTGGTTTAAACTTTCCGAGACTGATCAAATAATAAATGCCTGTGGCTTTAGTGATGTTAAAAGCTCTTCTCTTTCAGCATTACTCTTGGTTGATCGACATTTGGATACACGAATTAACTAAATCTAGAGGTAAGTAACTTAAATCTGTATATTACAGGACCATGTGGTTAGATGTTGTAGTGCCAACGTCTGTATAAATTACCAACCGTTTATTAACTCGATGGATTTGTGTGTTAATAGTTTCGTAGATAGAAATATAATAATAAAAATAAAGTTAATGAAAATAAAAATAATAAAAATAAAATAATAATAAACAAAACACTTCATTTTGATTTTTCTATCTACGTGACTTTACCGACAGAACCAAAGAATATGAATTCCTGCAGTCACGAAAGTTTAAAGTCAAAATGTTAATCGTTTATTCATTATTTGGAAATTCAGTAGTAAGTTATATTTTTACTAGAACATACAAATTCACGTTGGTGGACTTGTTTCAATAAAATATATGGCCGATAGATTGTATTGACAATGCAAGTTGCGTTATTATGTTCTTTGTGATACCTTGCATGTGCCGCCTTTCTAAATGTACGGGCAGTTTTCGACGTAAAACGCGAACTTAATCACGGAACAATGTTTTTTCAGTGGAGCGATCCTTCGCGAGATGTAATGAGTCAGCCTCGTGCTGGCAGTGAGTGTTTGTGCATGTGTGCACCTGTGCTCGTATGTGTGTGCGCGTATAAGTTAGTGTGGGGGAGTGGTAGTGCACTGGTAAGCGCACTGCGTTACCAACCCGGCGACACGAGTTCGATTCCTGCTCACGACCAACACCAGTGACGATAATCTGAATGGATCCTAGGCCTCCCCAAGGTCGACTCAGCCTGAAAGGAGTAACTGGTTTTGTGTGTAAACATCGCCGCTGTGGAGGCAACTATGGTCAATGGTGGCCAGGTGGGGTGATGCCTACTCACTCTACCTGCAGGAACGCGAGCGAGTCCCTCTCCTCCTGCAGAGCGCGCAGGCGCGTGGCTTCTGCCTGCAGCTCGTTGATCTCGTGCTCGTAATGAGCAATGTTCTCCTCGATCTGGGACAGCAGCTCGTGCCCTTTCATGTCCACGCGATACAAAGTTGTCCTCTCGTCCTCATCCAGCATCGCCCTCATGCGGGTGAACTCGCCTGAGATGCGAGCCTTGGTCTGTACCATGCAATCCTGCAAGGGTGTACGATGGATGCTATCATTTCATATTCAATGCTATACATACCAAAGTAACATTTTTTTCTGGCTACTCCAAACTTAGTTTGCCCTGCCTCCACATTTCAGTGAACTGGTCGATAACTGTTTAAAAATCTAGGATATTCACATCTATAATTTGGTTAGTAAGATAAAAAGAAAAATTGTATTCTTCTGCGGAAATAAACACATCATAAAGTGAAACATTACATTGTAAATCGAAACATAATTTTCCATACAGTCCCATAATTTGACCTAAGATGCATTCCTAAAACAAATGTACCCACCTAAAACAAACATACAAAAAAATATCTGTCAATACAACTAAGATATTTAATGCACAAATATGGAGAAAATTAACGACTAATAACTTATAAAAATTCTATGTTATTAAAACTACCTCACGTTATTGGAATGTCCATTCCTCTAAGCATAAGCTGGGATCTCTTCCCTCCCTCTACCGTTTCAAATCACTCCGAGCTCAGATATTTGATGGAGACCAATGATCTGCTTTTCTGGTTGTATTACTAATATTCTCCACAACATGGAGATGGTGTGTGAATTATTATCACTAGCTGACTTGATACCCACTTTTACAGCAGGATTTGCATGACATTGGATACTTTGGATACTCGTAACATTTTCGTGGTGGTGGGGTTTTTGTGTTCCAATGACCCTCAGAGCTATGTCGTCTGGAGTCTTGAATTCTGGTAGGATCTGCCTTGGTTAACAGGTCTGGGCAGAGGTTCCAGACAACAACATTTCTTTATGAATGGTTAAAAAATACTAAAATCAGAGAGCCTGACCCAGACAAGGTATACCAGGACAACCCCATGGAGCCAGGCCTAGGGGTGGTGTTCGTCGAGAAGCTCCTGGTGGCCAGGTGACCACATAACCCGGTTGAGCCCTGCCCAAAATGGCTACATGGCGCCGTCCTCTGGGCCCACCATCTGCAGGACGAAGGGTGCGGGCCGGGTGCGATGCCAGTATTGCAGGGAGTGGGATGGTCTCAGTCGGACTGAACCTTCGAAATGGGTACTAGCTATTAGGACGTGGAATGTCACTTCACTGGCGGGGGGGGGGGGAACGAGTCAGCACTGGTGGAGGAGGTGGAAAGGTACCGACTAAATATAGTTGGTCTCACCTCCACACACAGTATTGGCAATGGACGCGAACTTCTCGATTGGGGGTGGTCTCTCCTATTCTGGAGGAACCCCTTGCGAGTGGCCCCGGGCGAGTTTGGAGATATTCAAAATCCCGGCTGTGTGCTGTTCAGTTTGAGTTTGTCCCAGTGGATGAGAGGGTTCGCCTCAATGAGACGTCGGGTCTCAGAAAGGACAACTCTGACTGTTGTCTGTGCATATGTAGCAACATCAGTTCAGAGTTTTCAGCCCTCTTGGAGACGGTGGGTGCAGTGCTCATCGTGCCGCCTACCGACTCCATAGTCTTACTGGGCGATGTCAATGCTCACGTGGGAAAATATGGAGAAACCTGGAGAGGCATGATTAGAGGGAATGTCCCCCTGATCTGAACCCGAACGGTGAGATGTTACTGGAATTCTGCGATAGTAACGGAATGTCAATAATGAACACCATGTTCGAACACGAGGATGCTGATATGTGTAATTCTAGATTTGAAGCTTTCGTGACTGCAAGGATTCATACTCTTAGGTTTTTTCGGTAAAGTCACAAATGTAAAAAAATAATAATAATAATAATAAATGAAAAATAACTAAATTAAATCACGACGTTTCGGAGGCAACACAAGTCTCTGTCTTCAGGTGGGACCATCACAGCCAAATTTACTGTATCAAGTGAAGAGAAATCCAAGAGAATATCTTAAACACTGGTTAAGGGGAGGTTGGAGGAGCTTATCTAAATGTGGCAGTCAGGGATTGGGAGGGTGGGGGGCCGGGCTAGAAGGGAATGTCCAAGTGAAGCCCCTCCACAGAAATTACGGCCAATATTGGCTTCCAAAACCAAACAATAGCAGCACTGTTTAACGCGGTGGATGTCAACAACTCAGTCAAATAGACTAGTACCTGTCAAATAAGATGGTACAAATATGCGTAGTTAAATATTTTTACATGGTTAATAACATCTTTCCAATGATTGCTCAATTTGTACCCATCATCACGGTTGAAGTTATGTCTATGTTTGTATATTTGGTTGGCTTCATGCACAAACCTTTGATGATAGCCATAGGGTTGGCAGAGCACCTTGGTCTCGGAAAAGACAATATCATGAGAGCCCACAGCGTTGTAGCAATGATCAGCAACGGCGGAAGAATCAGTTTTGCCGTGTTTCAGATCTGACTTGTGCTCGCGGACCTGATCAGTGACATGACGTTTCATTTCCCCAATGTTACAATCACCACACATGCAACTCAGTTTATAGACTCCAGGGTATTGCAAGTCAGGAATGACATCTTTCACAGATGGGATTAGATAACGGCTTTTATGTACTGTACTGAATCGGACCTGGATCTTATGTTTGTTTAGAATTTTGGAGATCTTTTGGTCACGGCTGCTATGTATGGCAACGTGATGGTTTTTATCGCGTTTCAGGTGGTTGTTTCTGTATGGTGGGAGAAACAGCTTGGCGGATAGAACGGTCAGAGTATCCGTTCATCTTGAGGGCCAGATGTACATGTTTTAATTAATTGGTCAGGTGGTGTTGGTCAGAGATGCAATGAGCTCTGTGGTATAGTGTTTTGATGAGAGAATTATTTTGAGCCGGGTGGTGGTGGGAATCAGGTTTCAAGTAGGAATCTGTGTGGGTGGCCTTCCTGTAAACAGAATGTCCCAAGGAGCCATCAGGTCTCCTCTCAAACAGAACATCCAAGAATGGTAGTTTGCCATCTTTCTCCACTTCTATGGTGAATCTGATGGATGGGTGTCTGGAATTGATGTGGTCCAGGAAATGGTTCAATGCTGGGAGGCCATGTGGCCAAATGACGAATGTGTCATCCACATATCTCTTCCACAGGGAAGGACGCAGGGTAGATGTCTGGATGGCGTCTGATTCAAACTTCTCCATGAAAACATTGGCTATCACTGGTGACTAGGGGGAGCACATAGGGGTACCATCATTCTGTTTGTAGAAGGTGCCATTCCAGGTAATCCTACTAACAGCCTAACGACAAAAACCAACAAGATCATCACTAGTTCGACTTCCCTAATCGAACCAACCAAACGTCCCTCTCTAAAACCCTCGGCTGCAAGACCTCCCAGATTATATGGTCTTCCCAAGATCCATAAAGAAGGCACCCCACTACGGCCCATAGTGTCCACGATCAACTCTCCTACCTACAAGCTAGCCCTTTTTCTATCAGATACTCTGCTTCCCTTCACTGGCAAGACCACTTCAAAAGGTACTGAACTCAACCCAATTGGTTTCTATGGTCGAAGACATGGTACTGTCTCCTAACGATATCCTCGTCAGTTTTGATGTGGTCTCTCTGTTTACCAAAGTCCCAGTGCCTGACACGTTAACAATAATTGAAGGCTTGGTCCAACATGGACTGAACTCGGATGTACCTGCATTGCTTAGGCATTGCCTCACCAACACTTACTTTACCTGGAATGGCACCGTCTACAAATAGAATGAGGGTACCCCTATGGGCTCCCCCTTGTCACCAGTGATAGCCAATGTTTACATGGAGAAGTTTGAATCAGACGCTATCCAGACGTCTATCCTGCGTCCTTCAAAAACAAAAGAGTGCAGCTTTTCTGGAAACGTCTCGCGGAAAACCGAGTGCAGAAATATTTCAACTTCCACCTCTGAGAAAACTTCCTTTGCACTCCAGAGAAGGTCATGGATATTGAGTCCGAGTGGACGTAGTTCAGGACCTCGATTGTGGATGTGACTGCAAAAGCTATTGTCGGGAGGCAGTTCGTGTCTGTGAAAGTGGCAAACCTAGGTCCCGCTGGTGGACACCAGTGCTGAGGGATGCTGACAAGTTGAATAAGGATACTTTTTCCTAGCTATGCTTCCAAGCTATGCTTGGAAAAAGTCTCCCGACTCGATTGAGAGGTACCAGCTTGCCAAGAGCGTGGCAGCGGTAGCAATTACTGAAGCGAAATCCCGAGCAAGGGAGGCACTTGGAGAGGCCATGGAGAGAGAATACCAAGCAGCCTCAAAGATCTTGTCAAACTGTAGTGTCTTGAATCACGGGCGAATAAACTCCTTTGAGGCACACACTGTTTATTGTCTTTCTTCGACACAGTCCCTAACACACAAGGGGTATACGGTCCCCTTACCCGTTAACCTGAGGAGGTACAGCCTCCTTGCTTGGCGGAACCTACACACAAGTCTACCAGCATAACCTAGCGTCCTCCGGCTGGGACCTAGGGGAGGCTAACTGACCCACCCTGGCTCGGTGGGTCCCCGACCTCTGGTCAAGCAGAGCCTCAGCCCATAGAAGGGCTGGAAGGCTGGGACCCATTGTCCTGCCTATCCAGGACCTATTCTCCCCTGACCACTGGAACACTGAGCCTCAGCCCTTAGAAGGGCTAGAAGGCTTGGGTCCAGGGTCCTATCTTCTTCAGCCCGGGCTTCGGTCTTCATGTGTGGAGTACTGAGCCAGAGCTCTCAGCGCTCTGGCTTTTATACTGGTTCGTGACTGGGCTTGTCAAATCCCATGCTACTTTGTGGACCCTCCTGATTGGTTCTTCCCAATCTGTCGTTTGGATCCTCTTTCACCTTATCTGACCCTTGACCGTTTGTCTGGTTGGAATCTGTGATTACAATCCGCTCTCACCTCTCCCTGACTCCGACCGTTTACCGAGGGAGGGAACGCTGTACCGTAGGTCCCCGAATAATGAGTAGCTATCACCTCTACAAAACCATCCGACGCATTAGGAAGGGTATATGGGATGTGGCCCCATCTGTTCTCAGTAACATTGAACACAACTAAGGAGATAGTCGAGAGGTGGAAGAAACACTTTGAGGGGCTCCTCAACCTAGTGGACATGCCCTAATCTCAGATGGCAGCCCTGGAAACAGCTGGGGGATCTGATCCATCACGGCTGCTGAAGTCACTCTGGCGGTCGAGGGCCTTCTTAGCAGCAAAGCTACTAGAGTGTATGAGGTTCACTCAGAGTTGTTTAAAGCGTGCTGGACAGTGTAGAAATGCCTTTGCAATGTTGCATCGAAGGTTGGTACAGTACCTCTGGATTGGGAAACTGGAGTCATGGTTCCCATTTTAAGGAAGGGGACTAGAGGATCTGCTCCAACTACAGAGGGATCACAATCCTCAGCGTCCCAGGTAAAGCCAGTGCTAGAGTACTGGAGAGGAGTTTCTTGCCGGTTGGTTGATCCTCAGATTCAGGAGGAACAATGCGGATTCCGTCAGGGTCATGGAACAATGGACCAGCTCTTTTCCTTCTCACAGATATTTGAGAGGTCATGGGGTATACTGCTCCAGTCTACTTTTGCTTTGTAGACTTGGAGAAATCATATGCCCGTGTTCCCTGTAATATCATGTGGGAGGTGTTGCGGGAGAATGATGTACCGGTGCCGCTTTTGTGTGGTATCCAGTCCCTCTATTCCCAGAGTGAGAGCTGTGTCCATATTCTTGATGTTAAATCAATGTCATTCATTGTGGGTGTTGGACTCTGCCAAGGGTGCGACTTGTCTCTGCTCCTTTTTGTGATGTTCATGGACATGATATCAAGGCGCAGTCCAAGTATGGATAGTATTCAGTACGGGGGCATGGAAATGGCATCGCTGTTTTTTGCAGATGACGTCCTCTTTTCCTCGTCAGTCTGTGATCTCCAGCGTGCACTGGAACAGTTTGATGCTGAGTGTGAAGTGGCTGGGATGAGGATCAGCACTTCCAAATCTGAAGTCATGGTTCACTCTCGGGAGACGTTGAATTATTCTCTCCCTGTGAGGGGGGGAAACTGCCCTTTGTGAAGAAGTTTAAGAACCTCGGGGTTTCTATCCCAAGTGATGGTAATTGGGAGCAGGAGATTGGACGGTGGATCGGTGCGGCATCCGCAATGTTGCAGGCATCATACCGTTCCATGGTAGTGAAGCGGGAGGTGAGTTCTTAAACAAAGCTCTTGCTTTACAGGTCAATCTACGTTCCCACCTTCACCTATTGTCATGAGTTTTGGGTGATGACCGAAAGGATGAGATCGCGGGTACGAGGAACGAAAATTAGGTTTCTCCGCAGGGTTGCCGGGCTCACTCTCCGTGATCGGGTGAGAGGCTCGGTAATCTGGGAAAGCCTCAGAGTCGAGCTGCTGCTCCTCCAGATCGAGAGGAGCCAGTTGAGGTGGTTTGGGCACCTGGTAAGGATATCCCCCGGTAGCTCCCCCTGGAAGTATCCTGGGAACGTTCCACTTGGCGATGACCCTAGGGCCGACCCAGGACACGCTGGCAGGACTATATCACTCGGCTGGCCTGGGAACACCTGGGAATTCCCCAGTAAGTGCTAGAGTCTGTCACCAGGGAAAGGGAGGTCTGGACCGCCTTACTCCACATTCTGCCACCGCAACCCTCACCAGGACAAGTGGATTGAGAAACGAATGAATTAACAAACTCATGCATGCGACAACGCAAACAGGCTCATAGCAATATCGTTGAAGACATATCAAAATTAGATTCAATTACGTAATTATCTGAATCATTAAAATGTACTACATCAAAAGAGTTAATCACTAATACATTATGATTCGTGCATATTCAATTTAAAACGTTTTAAATAATAAATGTCTCTACGTTGTGCTGCTTTAGAGGTAGGTGCGTGTCATGAGAGCAAAAGTGTTTTCTGGCATTCCTTGCACTTTCTTTATAGCCGCATCTCTTATGTTAATTCTAGCATTCAACAGCCGATTTCCTGTCGTATTTTATCGCCGTCTTTACTCGTTTAATGTCTCGTTTATAATTAAATACAATCGTTGCTCCATACTGCTTTATTTTATCTGATCCATTGCAAGCCATTCGAGTTATCTTGCGACGTGCATTGAAGTCTCACGAGAGATACTTTTTTGTGTAAAAACGTTGCATACAAAAAAATTACGTTTCAATCACCCATAACTATAATAATGCAATGTCCTGCACAGTCATTACACACTGACTCAAGCCTACCAGAGTTCACTTGAATCTGCGGAGTTATCCTCAAGGGGAGAGTCACAGACTCCACCCAGGGTGGAGGTCACAGGGCCACAGAGGCCACGCGCGGTACCTGCACGTCCTTGCGAGTGGCCTTCATCTGTCCCACGGACGCCTCCGCCTTTTTCCTGTCTTTCTCCACTGCTCTCATTTCCTCACCGACTCTACCCTGCAAGAGATGAAATCATCAGAGGAGACTCCACTCCATCTGGAGCCCTCCACAGTGACAGTTCTGAATTGCCCACCAGAAGCGTGGTGAGGAAGTCATCCTGGACTGACTGAAAAAGTCTAATAGGCAAAGGACCTGTGGACAGAGAATCAACCCACGGCGATGTTTGTTGTATGAGATGTTTATATTATACCCAGGGGACAGTTTGTTTTTATCAGTTCATGTAGAGGTATCATAATCAGTATGTGTATTTATACTGGAGGAATCCGATGAGCTATAAAGCTTTTTTCACAATGTCCAGTAGGGGTGGGTAAAAACGTTAAAACAAACTATACAAAAACCAGATAGTAGTGCAAAGTACTAGAAAGATAAACAATCACCCAATAACATACAACTAAGCCATTCCAATCCTACCAGGCAAAGCCCACCGACATATCAATCATTTTTTATAGAAGCGACCTGGCCACAAATGATAACTCATCAAAGTGGTTTATCATGGGGAAATGTCGAGCTGCCAAATAATCTCATTGCATGTTTTTTTCTGCACCTCAGTGGTTTTTGCTGTTGGCATGCGGGCCTCACCTTCCGTGTCTTATGCTCGTTCTCCAGCGTGTCAACATCATGCCCTCGATGTTCTCCAGTGAAAGCGCAGACTGTGCACACGAGGCTCACGTCCTGCTTGCAGTAGAATATGAGCTCCTGTTTGTGCCTCTTGCACTTGCGTGCGTCAGGGTTCACATCTGATGAAACCAGCACGTGATCATTAAACTTCATCTTCTCCAGGTGAGGCGCTAGGTGCTCTGTGCAGAAGGATGTATCACACTTGAGGCAGGTCTTCACTGCAAGCGTCTTGCCTTTTGGGCAGTTGTCACAGAAAACAAAACCATCAGCAGCAGCAGCAACCATGGTCTCAGTCACTCGCAGCTGCTCTATGAGGTTGGCGAGTGTCACGTTCCTGGTCAGCTGGGGTCGTCGAGGGAAGGTCTTGCGGCACTGCGGGCAGCAGTAGGAGTCTGTCTCCTTCCAAGCGTCCTCCACGCACTGGAGGCAGAACGAGTGGCCGCAGCTCAGCGTGGAGGGGCAGTCAAACGTGTCCAGGCAGATGGAGCAGGTCAACTCTCGGTCCAGGTTCTCAGCGGGAGCTGCGCTCGCCATGACCCAATGATGCACCCAAAGTAGTTTCTCACTGTGCCTCAGAGAATATATTTCAACAAAAATAATTTAAGTTTATAATATCGTGAGATGTTGAATATCATTGACGAGTTGTTCTGTGCGCAGCTCACACAGCGGAGACGAACAAGCAAATGAACTGACTTCACCTGCAGCTAAGTTATAAATATCTCGAGACACGCCCTGGAATGTTCCATACGGCAGCTGCGCTCACCTGTGTAGACGTGGCGTTCCAGTCACGCAGTGTAATAGCTAAAACTGATTTTTGTGTTTAGTTTGTTGTCCTTCCCCTGCACTTAGAATTAGCACTGTTGGCTACGTGCGGTGTGGAAGAAGTTCAACACACATAGCTTTGACCGGTCTCAAGTGATATAATTTTGTACAAACAAAACCCAGCAGCAGCCACCGGGACACAGCGATAATGGTTTGTCCCACAGGCTGAATGACCGGCTAGGTCAGGCTGTGTGCATTGCACACAGTGGAACCGCACCTTGTACAAACATTCTGATGGTAAAGGTTAACTGTTTTTTTCCCATCTGTGTTTTCATTCATATTTTTATTGCAAGGCCTGTTTGTTTAAGCTTCACAGTCTGTAATCGTCTTCCACCTTTATCAACTAATAGTTAACTACTGGCTTCATGCATCCTCTGTTCATCTGTCAATATTTGTTTAGTTTTTTTATTCTTACTACACCGTATTATGCTGAGTGGACGGTGGTTGTATGTATGTTGAACTTCTTTTTCACCGTACGTAGTCAACCGTGCTAATCGAAGGTGTGTGGGTGAGTGTGTAGGTCAGTGAGTGATTTAGTGTGTGGGTGAGTGGGTGTGTGGGTGAGTATGTATGTTGAACTTATGTCGAGCGTACGTAGCCACTCGTGCTAATCGAATATGCGAGTGAGTGGGTGGTGGTGGAGGATGAGTAAGTGGGGGGGGGGGGGGTTATTTGGTGAGAGGGGAGACAGATGGGCAGGAGGATGGCGTGAAGGGTGGGTGAGCAGCCCCTGGCTAAACAAACATCGTCGTTCATTTAAGCTTATAACTATATGACTTTCACTGTACATTTCCTATTATGCGTAAAAAAATTCGAGGTTTTAAATAATATATATTCGTCACCTATTGTTAATGTGAATATTTTACATCCTGGACTCGCTGAGTTTGGCCCATTCTATCAAAATATTTAATTATATTTTACCACGTAAGGCCCACTGAGGTTTATAGCTCGTTTCAGAAGCGACCTGGCCACAAATAATAGCTCACAGACGTGGCTTATTACATGGACATTTCTAGCAGCCAAACACTCTAAACGCACTTTTCTAAGTGTGGAGGGAAAAATTGGAGTACCAAGAGACAAATTCACGCGACTACAGGGAGAGAGACAAGCGAACTCCAAGTGCACGTATAGGCGTCAGGGCCAGGATCGATCCCACGACCTCCTGTATACCAGGCGAGGTAGTTAACATCTCGTAGCCACTGCAGCGAGATGTAAAAAAAAATCACAGAGCAGCGACAACGAACAAGGAAACGAGCTGACTTCACCTGCAGCTAAAATATAAACACCACGAGACGCGCCCTGGAATGTTGCACGCGGCAGCCCGAACTCACCTGTGTAGACGTGGCGTCACATTCACACACACAGTGTCAAGGTTAAATAGTCGCAATTGATATATTTTACAAAAACCCACGGTAACCATGAAAACAGTGATGGTTTGTCCTATAGACTGGTTACACCCGCTTGGGTGAGGCTGTGTTTTTCCACTGTAAACCGCACCGTGTAAATTCTTATTAATCTTTAAAATGATAAGTAGGCTTTCACGACCAATATTAATTAAACATGTTTTTGAGTTAGATCGCATTAATATAAAAGTGTCGTTAAACTCGCCACCACCCAACACAACTAATGAGTAAGGTTTGTCACGTAAACAAAAAAACATCCGGCTAGGGATAGGCGTTTTGCCCAGCAAACAACACAGCTGTCAGTTTGCATTCAAAGTTTACAAAAAAACGATTCCCCTAAACCAGGGGGTTCGCCAACCAAAACAACAAGGAGAGACATTTTTTCTTATTTATACACTTCGGTAAGTAAAATAGAAACCAACCAAATAATTATTTCAAGAGCCGCAATGCAACATGGTGTGAGTACGAGAGACGGTGGTGGTGGTCCTTGATAAATAAGAACGTGGTGTGAGTACGAGAGACGGTGCTGGTGGTCCGTGATAAATAAAANCGTCTCCCGAAGCAGCGGTCCCTCAAAGAGCCGCACGCTGCTACGGAGCTGCAGGTTGCCGACCCGTGCCCTGAACAAACTGGCGTGAGCGTCAAGTAATAATAATTAGTTATTATAATGTAATAATTATAATTATAAATTATAATTACTAAATTGTAATTATTTGATAATTAGAATTAAAGTGGAAATTGATGATAAAAAATGATTTAGCGATTTCTTTTTACATTTTAATCTATTAATAACTTAATAACAATCTTGATTTGAAGCTATCGTGACTGCAGGAATCCATTCTCTTTGGTTCTTTCGATAAAGTCACGTAGGTAGAAAATAAATAAATCCCGACGTTTCAGGCGCAACACAAGCATCCGTCATCAGGTGGGAAAGCATGGTCTGCTGCTGAGGTAGACTGTTTTAAAAGGTTTGAAATGGGTGTAACCAAGGGTTGTAAAGAAGTGGCCGGGCTAGTGATGTTAATGTGAGAAATTAGCATGTAACTGTAGAAAAGAAAAGCGGCCTCCTCGACGAGGGCACGAAGTGGCTATGTTAATGTGAGAGATTAGCATGATGTTAATGTGAGAAATTAGCATGATGTTAATGTGAGAGATTAGCATGATGTTAATGTGAGAGATTAGCATGATGTTAATGTGAGAAATTATAGGGAGAGAAGTGGCTTGTTAATGTGAGAGATTAGCATGATGTTAATGTGAGAAATTAGAGGGCACAGAAGTGGCTTTGTTATTGTGAGAGATTAGCATGATGTTAATGTGAGAAATTGCATGTTACTGTAGAAAAGAAAAAGAAGAAGAGTGGCCTCCTCGACGAGGAGTGCACCCAACGGGTGTAATCCAAAGGGCCTTTGAGTATGAGAGTGCAATCCAAAAGACATGTGAGCATGAGAGAGCAATTCAAAGGCATGAGAGTGCAATACAACGGACCTGTGAGCATAAGATATTTAAGAGAGAGGCATAGAGAGACACAGAGAGTCGAAATAACAGCCGATATAGGCAGGTTGGATGGAAACATCACAGTCAGTTAAGATTTCACCTGGTTAATAACGTCCTTCCAATGATTGCTCAGTTTCTACCCATCCTCTCGGTTGAAGTTGTGTCTGTGTTTATATATCTGGATGGCTTCATGAACAAATCTGAAGGTAGTCGGTAGGTTTGCAGAGTACCTCCGTTTGGAAAAATCTATTTCGTGTAAGCCCACAGCGTTAAAACAATGATCGGCAATGACCGTGTTTCAGATCTGCCTTGTGTTCACGGACGTGGTCCGAGACATGTCGTTTGTTTCCCCAATGTAACTGCTGCCGCAACCACAACTCAGTTTGTAGACAATAGGGTATTGCATGTCAGGAATCACATCTTTTACAGATGGGATTCAATCACGGATTTTGTGTACTGTAAATAAACGAACCTGGATATTGTGTTTGTTTAGGATTTTGGAAATATTTTTGGTAACCCCAGCTATGTACGGTAAAGTGATGGTTTTGGTTGGATCCTCAGAAGGTTGTCTCCGCATGGCTGGGAGACAGCTTTGTGGATTGTACGTTCCGAGTATCCGTTCATCCTAAGGGCTTGGTGTACGTGCTCCAACTCACTGGGTAGGTGGTGCTGGTCGGAGATGCAACGGGCCCTAAGATTTAGTGTTTTTATGAGGGAATTCTTCTGGCTGGATGGTGGTGAGAGTCAGGCTTTAAATAAGCATCCGTGTGGGTGGCTTTCCTGTAGACTGAATGTCCCAACGAGCCATCAGGTCTCTTCTCGATCAAAAATCCAGGAATGGTAGCTTTCCAGTTTTTTTCCACTTCCATGGTGAATTTGATAGACGGGTGTGTGGAATTGATGTCGTTGAGAAATTGGTTCAGTACTGGCAGGCCATGTGGCCAGATGACAAACGTGTCATCTACGTATCTCTTCCACAAGGAAGGACCAAGGGTGGATGTCTGGATGGCATCTGTCTCAAATTTTTCCATGAAAACAATCGCTACCACTGGCGATAAGGGAGAACCCATTGGAGTACCCTCATTTTGCCTGTAAAATCTACCATTCCAGGTGAAGTATTTGTTGGTAAGACAGTGCCTTACCAAATTTGGTACATCTGGATTCAGTCCTTGTTGGACCAAGTCTTCAATGATTGCAATGGTGTCAAGTACAGGTACATTGGTGAACAGAGAGACTACATCGAAACTTACAAGCAAATCATCCGGAGACAGTGAGATGTCCTTGATTAGAGAAACCAAGTGAGCTGAGTTACGTACAGCTGTGGTGGACTTGCCAATGAAAGTAAGCAGCGTCTCAGACAGAAATCGGGCCAGTTTGTAGGTGGGTGAGTTAATCGTGGAGACGATAGGACAGAGTGGGGTACAGCTGTGGTGGACTTGCCAATGAAAGTAAGCAGCGTCTCAGACAGAAATCGGGCCATACAATCTGAGTGGTCTAGCAGCCAAAGGATTTAGGGAGCTCTAATTGGTCTGATCGATTAGAGAAGTCGATTTAGTGATGATATTGTTGGTTTAGTAGCTAAGCAGTTGGTGGCATCTCTGTTTATTTTGGTATAGCTGCCATCATTAAGAAGGTCCTGAATTTTGTTGTTGTAAATTGTTTTATCCATGATGACAGTGGCATTGCCTTTGTCAGCTGAGAGGATGACAATGTCATCTCTGTTTTTATTTACAGAGTTCAAAACGCTCGTCAAACACAAGATCCAGGTTCGTTTCAATAGAGTACACAGAATCCGTGATTTAATCCCACTTGATTTGGCGCTTCCGTGACTGCAGGAATTACTCTTTGGTTATTTCGGTAAAGTCATAGAAAGATAAAATATAAATGTAATAATAGCATACGACGTTTCGATTGCAACACAAGCAATCATCATCAGGTACAAATGAAAGAGAAAACAAACCTAGTAAACTTAGAAATATAATGCAATACAACACAGATAGTCGGCTAATATAACAGTCAACACCCTACCTGGTTGATTACGTTCTTCCAAAAATTGCTAAATTTAGGAGATAAAACACAGAACCGGAGACACATAGACAGACACATAAGCAG
Source organism: Lethenteron camtschaticum (assembly GCA_018977245.1). Lineage (NCBI taxonomy): Eukaryota > Metazoa > Chordata > Hyperoartia > Petromyzontiformes > Petromyzontidae > Lethenteron > Lethenteron camtschaticum. The sequence continues at coordinate 661,094 of MU249625.1, read as the reverse complement.
AGAGAGATGACACAGAGACACACAGAGAAAGGCAAACACATAGGCACACAGAGAAACAACGCTCTGTGTCGAGGCATTAAATAGAGAGAGAGGGGCAGAGAGAGAGGGGGGGGGTAGAGAAAGTAGCATGTCCATGAGAGACCAGGCGCAACAGCAGGAAACAAAGCAACAAAACGAGGGAGACAGAGAGAGAGGAACCACACTAAATCAAACAAACTTAGTAAAATTTGAAAATGTAATGCAATGCAACACAAAGTCGGTAAACACACAATTAACGCATGGCCTGGTTGATTACGTTCTTCCAAGGATTGATAAATTCGAATTTAAGTGTGAAATTTGAGAGAGAGGCAAGACGCAGACACGGAGAAACAGAGACAGACACACGGGCAGAGAGAGACAGCACAGAGACACACACAGAGAGAGAAAACAAACTTAAAACCTCCCCGTAGAGGTGGTTCAAACTTGATTTGGCGCTTTCGTGACTGCAGGAATTACTCGCCGATGGTTTAATTCTCCGTTTTTCCTTATGTTTTGAGTCATGTGCAGAGTAAAGGACTTCAATAGTACTTTACTAAGCTAAGAATTGTGAGAAGCTAAGAGGTGTGCGAATGTATTTTCATATAATACTGTGATCAAAGTTGAGTGTCAAGTGAGTTGTATATACACTAATATTGATAATGCATAATGTTGTCGCTTAGGCAATGGAAAATTCATTATTGATTTGAAGTTTTCGTGACTGCAATGATCCATACTCTTTGGTTCTTTCGGTAAAGTCACGTAGGTGAAAAAATAAAANTATAAATAAATAAAGTTTATTAAATCACTTACATTTATTTATTTTTAATTTAATTTTTCACCTACGTGACTTTACCGAAAGAACCAAAGAGTATGGAAAAGTTCAGTTGACCAAGTGACTGATACTCTGATGATAAGAGTCTTGATGAGTTCTGGAGAGAGCTAAGCGCAGTGAGACAGCAGGGCATAGCAGGAGACCTACCGAGGGAAGTGGGGGTACCAAGGGTGCTCACACGAAGCATTGCAGCTGCTGACAAGGAATGATGAGCAACGTGCCACAGAGGATTCTGACTGCTGATCGAGCCTGGTGTGCTGATAACCTACAAAGGTGCAGCGCAGCAGGTAATGGCTGACCATGAAGCTCATAATATAGGTGTTTGGGTCAGATCGCGTTATTTATAAATGTGTCGTAACCCTCCACCACCCGACAGGGCCAAACAGTAAAAAATGTGTCACGTTTTCAAAGGACAAAATAATTCACTTCTTTAGCCCACCGATGTGCTGAAGAGAGAATCAACAGCATTTTAAAATTTGAGTACGACGTTTCGCTGATAATTACAATCGGTCTTAATTTTGGAGCTTTCGTGACTGCAGGAATTATTCTTTGGGTCTTTCGGTTAAGTCACGTCTAAAGATAAAATAATAAATTAAATAATAGCATTTTACGACGTTTCGATTGCAACACAAGCAATTATCAGGCATAAAAGAAATAGCAACAAAAATCTATCTAGAAAACTATAGACAGACATACAAGCAGACAGACATCACAAGGACACACACAGAGAGAACACATATCGGCACAAAGAGAGAGGTCGTTTCTGTGACGGGGCCTTAAATATAGAGAGGGGGCGGGGCGGAGAGAGGGAGGGGCAGAGAAAAAATTAGCATATCAATGAGTGGACGACAACGTGATGCTGCAAGTAAGATGACGACGCGGCACGGCACGCAAGCTTGAAAATCAGGAGAAAGACACACTAAAATTATATAACCTAGTAAAATATCGAAATGTAATGTAATGCAACACAGAGAGTCGGTCAACACACAATTAAGTAATATGCTATTATTAATTTATTATTTTATCTTTAGACGTGACTTAACCGAAAGAACCAAAGAATAATTACAATCAGCTTCATCGGGCAAGTATGGTGAGGCTCTCCTGTTGCTTCCGGTCTTAAATAGAGCAGCATCAGGGTGACGTCATCATTTAATTCAATTCAATCTGGTGCAGTGATTCGAGGCAAGGAGGGGAGGGTATTGTAATTATATAGATTGGTAATCATTCAATTGTTATTCATTGGTATTTGTTTCCCTTATAAGGAATTGTAATTGTATTTATTTGATAATACGCTTCCAGGCCGCACTAAGCCTGTAGCTGACACATTTATAAATAACGCGATCTGACCCAAACACCTATATTATGAATAATATTGGTCGCAAAAGCCTTACACGTGTTAAATTGACCATGAAGCTGCTGACTCGGGAGCCCCGAGCACCCTCCAGCGTGGACCGAGCACGATGCACAGAGCACAGAAAGAAGAGCAGCGAGCAGCAGGGCCGCGAGCGCACTACAACTGTGGACGAAGCCTGCGTTCTAAACATCATTGTGGGACTTGTCAGAAAGAAGAAGAAAGGAGAAACATTCACTTACAATCTTGATTTGAAGCTTTCGTGACTGCAGGAATCCATACATAAAGAACCAAAGAGTATTAACTTTACACTCACTCACTATTTTAACTGTACCTTGTAGAGGTTGTGGGCCAAGAAGAATCTCGCTTGCATGCCTCACACACCATAACAAGGGAATTGTGTATGGTCGCCTTACCATGAGATAGACTATGGTTTTATTTTAATCACTTGATTGGGAGATCAGATCGTTGACGTTTTCGAACTATTTGACACGCGTTTGATGAGAACGCATTCTGTGCGAATATTGCCATTTTGAGGTGTTTCCTATTGGTTTGGTTTAACCACGTGATTGTGAGATTAGATCGTTGATGTTCTTCTAACCATTTAATAAGGATTTATTGTATGAACCCATATGCCTGCATGAATATGGTCATTTTGATATTAGCTGTGTGTTTGTCTGTTAATCACATAATCTTGCAAATCTGACTTTTGATTCTTTCTAAACATTTGCTAAGGATACATTTGCTAACACGTATGCTAACATTGATACTGTTGGTGTAGGTTAGCCTTAAGTATTCTTTGATCACGTGATCATGAAATCCGATCGTTGATGCTTCTGACATATTTGATATGTATAATATTTTTGAACACGCATTCCGTACGAATATTGATATATTTTAGGGTCTGCCTTTTGTTTTTTTCATCATGTGATCGTGAATATTAGGCAATACTTGTTTTTGTCATTTCATACGGATTTATGAGTACGTATATTTGCATGGGTACTGTCGTTGCTATTAATTCATTTTGATAAGAGTTTGATATTAGAGTAAGATGATATTAAAATTGCTTAGATTAAAAACAGGTTCCGAGTGCTTCTTTCCTGAATTCGTGCATCATCGTCGTAATGACGAACTGTGTCCTGCAGTGAGATCTGAATCCTGAGACCTGTCATAATTACACAACATAATTGTTAAAGCGAGAATCATTGAAATTATCACGATTGGTGAAACATACCGAAACAACGAGAGCCAACAACGTGATCACACACATAATCACATACATAATAATCACACACACGTAATCACATACATAATAATCACACACACAATCACATACGTAATGATCACACACACAAATCTTCTTGGTTCTTTCGGTAAAGTCACGTAGAATGGAAATAATAAAATAATACAAATAAAACATAATAAAATAAAATAATATAATAAAAAAATATTTCCCTTCTACGTGACTTTACCGAAAGAACCAAGAAGATGAATCCTTGCAGTCACGAAAGCTTTAAATCAAAATTCACACACACATAATCACATACACTTAATTAACTCAATACAAACAATACTCACTTACATAATCACACAATCACATAATAACTGCACACACACATAATCACTCACATAATCACAGACATAATCACTCACATAATCACGTACACTTAATTAACTCAATCACAAACACATAACTCACTCACACATAATCACACAATCACATACACGTCCAATAATAATTTTGAACACACATGAATTACACTTAACACACATTTCCAGTTAATAACACTTAATTACACATGTTAACATATTTTAAGTAATACATTTTTTAAATTGTTTTTTAAATCATATATTAATTTGTACATTTAATTTATCATTTCATCACAATAGATACAACAGACGGATGATCTCACATGAGGAGCGTGAGTAGCGGCATGGAGAGTTCGACTCCTGCCGCCTCGACAACCGCGACGGCGACGTCTGGGGCCGTTTGACCGGGGGAGTACCGAGACTTGCGTCGTTTACAAAGGACTATGGAGTGAAGATCTTTCGTTGAAGCAGTGGTGATGCTCCTGCTGTTGTTGAGTGACTCATGCAGCCAGCCATGGCTGCAGGGTTTTGGTAGTACATGTTGTTTATGCCATTTATTGTGAAAATTCCGTCACAGTTCCTATGATTACTTTTTCATTGCTTTCATGGCTTTATTTTGGTGATTTCGAAAAGTGTATTGGTTTAGCCATGTTTGTTTGTTGTAGTACAGAGTTAGACTGATGGCCTTAATCTAAGTTGTCTTGTGGTTGTTGTTGTTGTTGTTTGACTTGCATCCCACTGGGATTTTTGCACACAGCGTTGGTGTACGGTGTTTTTTTCTGCAATAGTTTGCTGTCTTTTCTTGGATTTTCTGTTTGCACTTAGTCACATATTCACTTTAAGATGTTTTTCGTTCATGTTTTTGTTTTTTGTTTTTGCGGTTGCACCCGATTCAAGAGCCGAATGGCTCACAGGGCTATACCTAATGAATGAACTTGAACTTGAGGGCTAAGCAGCCATTCATGTGAGTAGGTAGATAGATGATGATGAAGTGGATGAAAATAATAATAACCATGATGAAAAATTTTAGATTTTAAGCTTTCGTGACTGCAAGGATTCATACTCTTAGGTTTTTTCGGTAAAGTCACGTAGGTAATGTAAAAATAAATAATAAAAATAAAAATCACAGAAATACTAACAGTAAATCTAGCTGTGACGGTCCCACCTGATGACAGAGACTTGTGTTGCCTCCGAAACGTCGTGATTTGTAATTTTATTTCTATTATTATTTCTTTTATTTTTATTATTTATTTTTACCTACGTGACTTTACCGAAAAAACAAGAGCATGATGAAAAAGTCAACCAACATCACCCCAACACCCCCACCGATCGCCACTCTCTAAGACCCACCCAGCCATCGACAGAACCTCCCCCCCTCACAACTCCCCGCCAACCCACACCATCATACCTGATAGGTGCCCATCAAATCATCGCCATCCTCACCACCAACCCAACTGATCACTCACCCACCAAATAACCCGGCCCCCCTCCAACCTGCCCATCTGCTCACCCACCCACCTGCTCAACCTGACAACCTATTCACCTGCCCACCGACTCACCCATCCTGCCGATCGCCAATCACCAGGACTAAAACCGCATCCCAAGAAAAAAATTATTTTACAAATGACCATCAGAGATCACGAGGCACAGATCGAACACATTAAGTTGATGTAGATTTGAAACAATTCCAAATTTAGAATTCTAAGACACAGATGCTGAACAAATAAAAGTTAATGACTGCGACGAGTATAATTTTTAGGGTTAGACTACGTGAATATAAATGTGTCGTTAAAGCTGCCACCACCTGACACAGCCAATCAGTAAGGTTTGTCACTTAAATAAAAAGTGGCAATTAGTTACTACTTCAGCACACCGGTGGTGTATTGGAGAGTAAATCCACAACGATGACAATTCTAGTATGACGTATTGCTGGTGATTACAACCAGCTTCATCAGGCAATAGCCAGAATTGTCAAAAGGTAAATGTTGTGTGTTTACTCTCCAACACACAACCGGTGTGCTATAGTAACTAATCAGAATGTTCTGTTTAAGTGACAAACTGTAATTAATTGGCTGTCAGGTAGTGGCGGGTTTAACGACACTTTTATATTGACGCAATCTAACCCAAAATGAAAAAAATATTACGGATAATATTTCTCGCGAAAGCCGACGTATTACTTTAAAACTTTAATAAGAATTTACAACGTGCAGTTTACTATGAAGAAACCCAGCCTCACCCTATCTGGTGTAACTTGTGTGTGGAAAAAAACATCACCGTGTTCATGGTTACCATGGGGTTTTAGCAAAATATATAAATTGCGGCTTTTACACCCTGACACTGTGTGTGAATGTAAAGCCACGTCTCCACAGGTGAGCAGGGCTGCCGCAGGGAACATTCCAGGGCGCGTCTCGTGGTGTTAATAATTTAACTGCAGGTGAAGTCAGGTCGTTTGCTTGTTTATCGTGGCTGCTCTGTGATTTTTTTTTTACATCTAGCTGCGGTGGCTCTGAGATGTTAACTACCTCGCTCGGTATACAGGAGGTCGCGGGTTCGATCCCGACCCTGATGCCTGCTGTATAGTTGGAGTTTGCGTGTCTCTCTCTCATCATCATTCCGGTGTCTCGGAGATGTTAACTACCTCGCCTGGTACACAAGAGGTCGTGGGTTCGATCCCGACCCTGACGCCTGCTGTATTTATAGAGTCTGCATGTCTCTCTATAATCATCATCATGGTGGCAAGGAGATGTTAACTACCTCGCCTGATATACAGGCGGTCGTGTATTCGATCACGATCCTGACGCCTGCTGTACAGGTGGAGTCTGCATGCCTCTCTCTCATCATCATTCCGGTGTCTCGGATATGTTAATAACTTCGCCTGGTACAGAGGAGGTTGTGGGTTCGATCCCGACCCTGACGCCTAGTGCTGTATATTTGCAGTTTGCATGTCTCTCTCGCCGTGGTCCTGTGGATTTTTCTCCGCTCCCTTCGCTCTCCCCTCGACATTTAGAATCCACATCACGCGTTTTGAGTTTTTGGCTGAGAAAATGTCCACGGGAAAAGCCACTTCGCTGGGATTTCATTTGTGGCCAGGCCGCCTTTGGGAAAAAGAGCTACGTAGCTCAGTAGACCTTACCTTGCAAAATATATATTTATATTTTTTATAGAATCTGCCAAACTCAGCGAGTCCAGGATTTAAAATGTCAACATTGACAAAAATAGGTGATGAAGACCTTTTTTGTTTACGTGATGATGATTTTAAACGTTGAGCAAGATTTTTTAATGCATATTAGGAAAATGTACAGTGATAGTCATACCGATATTGAGCTTAGACGAACGACGATGTTTGTTTAGCCAGAGGCTGTTCGCTGTGGGAATGCGTGAGGCCACCCACCCAGGGACCCAACCACTCAACCGCACGCCCTCCCAGCCCCCCTCCCTCCCTCCATCACCGCCCGCTCGCCCACCCTTCACCCCATCCTCCTGCCCATCTGTTTCCCCTCTCATCAAATAACCACCCCACTCACTCACTCAACCTCCACCACCACCCACTCACTCGCTCGTACCTTCGATTAGCACGAGTGGCTACGTACGCTGCGAAATAATTTCAACATACATACTCACCCACTCACCAAACCACTCACCCATACACTCACCCACTCACTCACCCACACACCTCCGATTAGCATGGTTGACTATGTACGCTGTGAAAGAAGTTCAACATACATAAAACCACCGTCCACCCAGAATAAAACGGTGTGGTAGGATTAAAAAAACTAAAATATATTTGACAGATGAACAGAGGTCGCATGAAGCCAGTAGTTAAAATATTAATTGATAAAGGTGGAAGACGATTAAAGACTGTGAAGCTTAAACAAACAGGCCTTGCAATATTTTTTTTTATAAAGACACAGATGGGAAAAAAACAAGTTCACCTTTACATCAGAATGTTTGCACAAGGTGCGGTTCCATTGTGCAATACACACTGCCTGACCTAGTCGGTCAATCAGCCTGTGGGACAAACCATTATCGCTGTGTCCCGGGTTGCTGCTGCTGGGTTTTTTTTGTACAAATATTATATCACTTGAGACCGGTCAAAGCTATGTATGTTGAACTTCTTCCACACCATACGTAGCCAACAGTGCATATTAGAAGTGCAGGGGAAGGACAACAAACTAAACACAAAAGTCAATTTTAGCTAACACAGTGCGTGACTGTACCGCCACGTCTACACAGGTGAGCCCAGCCGCCGTGTGGAACATTTCAGGGCGTGTCTCGAGGTATTTATAACTTAACTGCAGGTGAAGTCAAGTTCATTTCCTTGTTCGTCTCCGCTGTGTGAGCAGCTGCTGCTGGATAGCTCCTCTGTGAGCCGCGGCGAGCGACTGAGTCCGAGTGAAGCCATGGGCCATGGCGAGCGCGTCTCCCAGTGATTGTGTCGACAGTGAGCTGAGCTGCCCCATCTGCCTGGGCACGTTTGACTGCCCCTCCACGCTGAGCTGCGGACACTCGTTCTGCCTCCGGTGTCTGGACGGTGCCTGGGAGAGAGCGAGCAGCTTCAGCTGCCCGCAGTGCCGAGCGGCCTTCCCTGAGCGGCCCCAGATGAAGAGGAACGTGGCGCTCGCCAACCTGGTGGACCAGCTCAGAGTTGGAAAGAGGATGGCCGGAGTTGTCTTCTGTGACGGCTGTGGTGATGGGGAGACTCCTGCAGTGAAGACCTGCCTCAGGTGTGAGATGTCCCTGTGTGAGTCCCACCTGAAGCCTCACATGATTAACCCCAAGTTGAAGGACCACGTCCTAGTAGCTCCATTGTCAGCCTGGAGGAAAGAAGATGCAAGAAGCACAAAGAGGAGCTCAAATTCTACTGCAAGCAGGACGCGAGCCTGGTGTGCATTGCCTGTACCATTACCGGAGAACATAGAGGGCATGATGTCGACACACTGGAGGATGAGCATGAGACACGGAAGGTGAGTACCTCAGTGTGTGAGAATGGGATCGCTTCAGTTCAAGGTAGCCATTCGGTGTTGGCAGGGAAAGGAAGGGACAGGAGTTTTGAGTGCAGGAGGAGGAGGGTGGGTCGAGGCTTTTTGAGTGAGGCGTGCTGAAGGAAGGCCGTGTTTGGACGTTGCTCGTGAAGTGAAGAGCCATTGTGTTGAACGATCATGTCCCTGTCCCCTGCTGTGGCCTCTACAACACCTGGACACGAGCTGACAAATTCGCAACTTCCACATCGCATTAAAGAAAACATGAAGTTATTATTCTCTCTTCATTGTGCCTTCTTGCTTACAGACTGTTAAGTCAGTCCAGGCTGACTTCCATGGCACTCTTCTGGTGGGCAATTCTAGAGCTGTCACTGTGGAGGGCTCTGTGTGGAGTGGGGCTGAGAGGGAGCCGCTCAAGGAGTGGAGTCTCCTCTGGTGACTTCGTCTCTTACAGAGTAGAGTCGGAGAAGAGACGCGAGCGGTGGATGAGAAGAGGAAGAAAGCGGAGGCATCTGTGGGACAGATGAAGGCCACTCGCAAAGACGTGCAGGTACGACGTCTGGGCTCTGTGACCTCGTGGCCTCCACCCTGCGTAAAGTCTGTGACTCTCTCTATGAGGACAACTCCTTAGATTCAAGTGAGCCTTCAGTATCATTGGAAATAGCAATACATTATTTATATTGCTGCTTGAATGTGGATTTAAAAATGCAACGTTTATAACACACGTTTATTTTTAGTACCACTGCAAAGCTGTATACGGGATAACTCGAATGACTTTTTATGGGTTTGATAAAATAAAAGTGCATTGGAGTAAAAACTAACACTTAAAGAAGTAAAGATTGTGATAAATTTCATAGAAAATCTTAGCTCTTTAATTCTAGAACACAAGAGTTGACTTGAAGATATATGACAGGGAACGCAGGGAAAACTGTTTCATCACACACCCAAGTATACAATAGACAATTCATACGTAATGGAATGTTAAAACTTGTTTTACTTGCATTTCAGTTTGCATTCATTGTGATGTATTAATGACTGAATCTTGGTGTTGTGCATATAAGGCAGGGTGGGAACGTCCGGTCCGCGGGCCGCATAAAACTCGTGAAATCATTTGGCAGTTGCAGCCATCACATTAGGGTGAGTTAATTAAATGTTTTGACCAAATATAACGGGATATCTTTAAGTTGATACTTTTGCATGGCCGGCGAATGATGTTATAAATGTCCAATGGCCCTTGGCAGAAAAAATGTTCCCCACTCCTGGTATAAGGCAACCGATAATGATGCAATTGCGTATACTTTTAACATTTCTGCAAGGAATGGGTTTGAGCCTATTTGTTATCAACTGCATGGATTTACATTCTAACTAAATATATGACCTAGAATAGGGCATATCCTCATATAGAGAACTGGACGCCTTTGACCAGTGTTGCTTGCGACGGAGACTTCACATTCACTGCGAATGTATCTCAAATACCGGAGTCCATCGATGAACAGCATGCCAGTTGCTGTCTGAAGCAGTCACAGCCAGAAGGATCTGGCTCTGTGGACACATTGCAGGGCTGACGCATTGGATGATCCCACCAGAGCACTGTGTGCAATCATTGATGGCCTTACTCAGGATTGGAGGTGGCCCAGGGGCAGGCCGAGGCTGACCTGAACGCGCACGATTGAGGCCGATCTCAGGCATCGTAATCTAGGCGGCCTGCACTCAGCATGGTGTGGAACCCAGGACAGAGTTGCCTGGCAATGTGTCATGAGCATTGCTACACCCCGGCCTGCTAAAGATTGATTTATATCCTCCATCAAGTCACCTTGTGATGGTAATAATAATTTACACCAGGTTAACACTTAGGCTTTTGCGACTATTATTATCCAAATTAGAGTTTTTTTGGAGTTAGATCGTGACAATATGAATGTGTCATTAAACCCACCACCACCCAACACAGCCAATTGGTAAGGTTTGTCACATAAACAAAACATGCCAATTAGATATTACTAGTTCAGCAAACCGGTGTGTTGGAGAGGAAACCCACAACATTTACAATTTGAGTATGACATTTCACTGGTAATTGCAACCAGCTTCATCAGGCCACAGCGAGAATTGTTCTTAAATAAAGAAATAAATGCGATGTCATCACTTGTGAGCCAATCAGGTTCGGAGACCAGGGGATGGGGAGGGGTTCGTGTATTTATATAAATTACAATTGATATCTACTATTGGTTGGGTTATTCACAGTTAATCAACACACAAGATATATATCATGTATGTACATTGTGCATTTGTAGTTTCAATGATTCGGAGACAAGGTTCGTAGGAGGCACCTTTTGTTTATCAACTTCCACAGTTTTGTCCACACACTCTCCACAGTTGCTTAGCCTACCCTGTACACAACACTAACGGTCAAACACTGACCATGCCGACTGAGCCAACAACTTTTAGCAGCGCAATATCTAGTGAAGACGGCAGTGATGACGGCAACGAATTGACAGCAACAACGAGACAAGTCCACTCCCAGAACCGGCAGCCCGAGACCCCACTCTCGGCTCCTTTTATGCTCTCAGAGCGGCCTGGCTCCGCCCTGACCGCACCTCCCTTCTCAAACCTGCTAGCAGGTTCCAGGGGCGTCCAGATGGGGTCCTCCATGACCCTTGCCTGAGTTTTTTCTCTCTGCCAACACACCGTGCACACCCTCATCGGCGTGTGTACTGTTTGTCCACCTCAGTTTCCGCCACTGTCCACCAGCCGGCACTATTACACTACACATGTACTAAAAAGCACTCTTATGGATAAATTATACCCTTTGTTAAACCAGTGTAACATTGAGGCCTTGCCACAACCTTCATGCTAGCAGATTGCTTAACAATACATTACCATGCTGGTCAATGTGGGTTGGTGAAGACAGCCCAGCACCCATTCATAAATGACTCACCACACAGTTTGATGACCACCACACCACCACTGCCCTACCTGGTGAACATCATCATGACGATTCTACTGCCCATGTCGTCATTGGTTTCCACTTTCCTCTCTCTGTCTTATCAATATGCTCTAGTAGTGCCACATCTTTCTGGTACCAATCTTTAATGTCAATCCATTCTCTGTGAGGTCTAACTCTCTTTCCGGTTCCTTCCATTTTTCTGAACAACAAAAGTTTTCATTTGCCTGTTGTTTTCCATACTACATATGTGTAGTGCCAGTTTCCTTATCATTGCTGCATCATCAGGTCTTCTTCTGTGTGCCATATTTTTCTTACTTCTACATTGGTCACTCTTTGGGTCAGCTTAGATGCAGTATACTTCTATAGCAATACATTTCGAGTACCAATATCTTATGTCTGTCAATATTTGTTAATGTCCAAGTCTCGCAAGCATACAAAGCTGTATTGAACACACATGTTCTTATGATGTTCAGATTGTTCTTGTAGCTGATTTTCTTGCTTCTCCAGATGTTATTAAATCCTGCCATTAATCATTTTGCCTTTGCGATTCTCGCTCTTATTGCGTCTTTAGTGTAGTCATTGTCCCATGTCAGTAGATGTCCCAAGGAATACAAGTTCCTTTACATTCACAATCTTGCTGCTTTGTATTATTGCTTCTTCTCAATGTATCCCTTCAGAACACCATTGTCTTTGCTTTTCTTTTCCACGTTAATCCTCAGTCTTGCTCCTTTCCTAACTTATTGATATGACACTTTTCTGTGCAGGAAGTACGCCATCAGGAGGAGGCTGCAAGGTGGGCCAAGGCAGTCTCTCTTGCCAAACAAGGACAGTGGACTCGATGGGACAGTGTGGAGAAGAGGAAGATCAGCTGGAAGGATCTGTGGGCCATGGAAGCGAGGCGGTTGAGCTTTTCCATCAGAGCAACATATGACATCCTTCCAACACCAGTTAATCTTCACCAATGGTATGGTGAAGATCCGGACTGTGCCCTCTGTTCCATGCCAGCCAACCTCAGGCACATTCTCACAGGGTGTAAAACAAGCCTCACCCAAGGACGCTACACTTGGCGTCACAACCAAGTCCTTAAAAACCTTGCGTCCGCCCTGGAGGACAAGCGAGCTGCCACCAACTCCCCACCACCCCCAGCAGCATCACACCCCTTACGGACGACCTTTGTCCGCGAAGGGGCTAAACCACCGAAGAGCGGCTCTACACCAATAGAGCGAGACCAGCTGCGCTTGGCCCGCGACTGGAAAATGCTAGCTGACATTGGCCGGCAACTTGTGTTTCCTCCGGAGATCGCAACCACCACCCTAAGACCTGACATGGTGCTCTGGTCCCGTTCGCTCAAGAAGGTATTCATCATTGAGCTCACAGTACCCTGGGAGGACTCAGTAGATGAGGCTTATGAGCGAAAACATCTGCGCTATGCCGATCTAGCTGCCGAAGCACGGCATCATGGCTGGAACACAGAAGTCCGACCAGTGGAGGTGGGCTGCAGAGGTTTTGTGGCAACATCTACAACCAGACTGCTTAGAGACCTGGGAATTAAGGGCCAGAGCCAGCGTTCGGCAATCAAAGCTGTATCGGAGGCGGCAGAAGGCAGCAGTCAGTGGCTCTGGATGAAGAGGAAAGACCCCAGCTGGGCCCCAAAGTGAGAGGGCCAGGAGGTATGCAGTCAACAATGCTTGACTCAGGGAGGAGGACGCCCCTGCCATGCATAGTCCCATGGGATGTTGGCTACCAACAACAAGGCAACTCCTATGACTAATTGGGAATGGGACGCAAGCGTAGGATTGATCACCCTGTCGCTGGCCGCCTTTGGGAGGGTGTATAGTATGAAAGGCCGAAACACCCTAGGAACCAAAGGGTCACTACTGACGATGCGCTCCCCAAATTTCACCAGGCTCACTGTTCATGAACTCTTGGAAGTGCTTGCACAAAGGATAGTAACATCTCATCCTGTGTTCTTTGGAATCTGAATATCTGGACTTGTCCAGTGACTGCTGAGAAAGATCAGCTGACAACAGGGGAAAGTCCTTGTGGCGGCACGGAGAGACGGCTGACAGGAGGGAATAGACCCCACTGGGACAGTCATGGGTTAGCTTCCCATTTCTGTAGTTTCCCATGCTTCGCAGTATGTTGGAAACACCCGCTTTAGCTACAGAAAGTCAACATACGAGAATACCCCTAGAGTCTGCGAGAGCGGGGCGGAAGATGACTCATCGACTGACAACATGGTAACGACTGGACCGGAAACGACTACGAGTAATGAGAGCACAGCACAAGAGAACACCACAGCAACTGTCACAAGTTCCGCTGCAACAGCAGGCCACAAACAGATGCAGGTATGTGTCTGTGGTTGGAGGAAAGTTACATCACACCATGGGTTGAGGATCCACCAGGGGAAGAAGGGGTGTTTGGGTAAAGAGAGACAGAGGCCTCGCATTGATTACTTTCTGCGAAAGCGATCAAATCAGTCGAATGAAGCACAGCAACTGGACGCAAACCATAGTTTGCAGTGCATCAGTACCACTGTCATGGAGGACGTAAACTCAAGCACCGAAGTAACAACTGAGGTGGAACCAACAACAGGAGTGGAACTCACCCAGCCTCCGAGACCTGCAATCGAGAGGAGACTACCAGGGCACAGACCGTATGTGAAGTGGCCTGGCGCCAGTGACAAGAAGTTGTGGGAAACAGTGAATACTGACCTTACCTTGACCCTCGAGAAACTTCGAGGCACTGTGGAGAAGAAGTTGGAGAGGATGGGGGACATCATCTATGAGTACGGGGCAGAAAGCTTTGGAGTGCAAGAGGCAAAAGGCGGGAGAAAGGTTCCAACCCCACCAGTTTCCAGGAGGCAACAAGAAATCAAGCGCCTCGTTCAAGAAAGGAGACAGCTTAAGAAACAGTGGAAGAAAGCCTCGGAAGTGGAAAAGGAGGCATAGAGGCACTTCAGGCTGACATCAAAACCCGGTTGGCATCCCTCCGTAGAGCAGAGAACCTACGGAAGCGCAGAAGGAAGAAAGAACAAACTAGAACTCGATTCTATAAAGATCCCTTCAAGTTCCTTAAAAGTCTCTTCACGAAGGAAAAAAGTGGAGTTCTAAAAACAACAAAGAAAGACCTAGAAGAGCACCTGAGAACAACAAACTTTGACTCAAAGCGACATGAACATCTGGCTATCCCATCAGATATCCCACCCATTGAACCCCCGGAACATCATATTGAGACCAGCCCTCCGACATGGAAAGAGGTGGAAAACACAGTTCGAAGGGCAAGAACAGCATCAGCCCCGGGGCCAAATGGAGTCCCGTACAAAGTGTATAAGAACGCACCAGACGTCCTGAGGTTCCTCTGGAGGCTTATGAGAACAGCTTGGCAAAAAAAGATAATACCCAAAGTGTGGCGTAGGGCAGGCGGGGTCCTGATCCCTAAGGAGAAGGATGCAGTGAACATCAGCCAATTCCGCCCAATCTCCTTACTGAATGTCGAGGGTAAAATCTTCTTTAGGATCATTGCCCAGAGGATGGCCGAGTACCTGCAAAGGAATGCGTACGTCGATACATCTGTACAGAAGGCAGGAATATCAGGGTTCTCTGGCTGCTTGGAACATTCCAGCATGATCTGGCACCAGATCCAAATGGCCAAGGTGGAGAAAAGGGACCTCCATGTAGTCTTCCTCGACCTCGCCAATGCATTTGGCTCTGTGCCCCATGAACTCCTGTGGTCTCCCTTCAGATTTTTCCACATACCGGACACCATCACAACCCTGGTGAAGTCGTACTTTCAGGATCTGCAGTTCTGCTTCACCACCTCAGAGTTCACCACCTCATGGCAATGCCTGAAGGTAGGTATAATGGCGGGATGTACCATTTCTCCATTGGCATTCATAATGGCAATGGAGTTATCATCAGATCCTCAAAATGGGTTGCTGGTGGACAGCGAGTCGACTCTGGTTTTCGCCTCCCTCCACTCAGAGCCTACATGGACGACATTACAACATTGACCACCACTGTCCCATGCACCAGGAGACTGCTCAGAAAACTCGAGGAGAACATCAGCTGGGCCCGTATGAAGATTAAACCATCCAAGTCACGCAGCATCTCGATTGTGAAGGGAGTACTCTGTGACCTGAAATTCTTCATCGGAGATGACCAAATCCCAACAGTGTCTGAGCAGCCGGTAAAAAGCCTTGGAAGGTGGTATGATGCAAGCCTGAAGGACAAAGACCAGGTGCAACAGCTGCGCAAAGACATCAGTAGTAGCCTACAGTCCATCGACAACACCCAGCTACCTGGAAAGTTAAAGGCCTGGTGTCTGCAGTTTGGTCTCCTACCCCGGGTGTTGTGGCCCCTAGCAGTGTATGAGGTTCCAATCTCAACAGTGGAGAAGATGGAAAGAGGAGCCACGAGCTACTTAAAGAAGTGGCTCGGAGTTCCACGATGCCTTACCACCATAGGCCTCTATGGAGATGGTGTCCTCAAGCTGCCCCTCACCAGTCTAACCGAAGAATTCAAGTGTGCAAAAACCAGGCTCCAGATGACACTGAATGAATCTCGAGACCCAGTGGTGAGCAACAACGCGCCGACCTTGGCAACTGGGCGCAAATGGAGGCCAGGAAAAGCAGTCCAGGTGGCAACAGCAGCCCTCAGACATGCTGACATTGTGGTCATGTTCAGCAAGGGAGAGGAGGCCTTGGGCTAACTAGCCGTGCTGCTTGGAGTAAGGCCACTGCACCAGAGCGGCGGAAGATGGTAGTGCAGGAAGTACGCCATCAGGAGGAGGCTGCAAGGTGGGCCAAGGCAGTCTCTCTTGCCAAACAAGGACAGTGGACTCGATGGGACAGTGTGGAGAAGAGGAAGATCAGCTGGAAGGATCTGTGGGCCATGGAAGCGAGGCGGTTGAGCTTTTCCATCAGAGCAACATATGACATCCTTCCAACACCAGTTAATCTTCACCAATGGTATGGTGAAGATCCGGACTGTGCCCTCTGTTCCATGCCAGCCAACCTCAGGCACATTCTCACAGGGTGTAAAACAAGCCTCACCCAAGGACGCTACACTTGGCGTCACAACCAAGTCCTTAAAAACCTTGCGTCCGCCCTGGAGGACAAGCGAGCTGCCACCAACTCCCTACCACCCCCAGCAGCATCACACCCCTTACGGACGACCTTTGTCCGCGAAGGGCTAAACCACCGAAGAGCGCTCTACACCAATAGAGCGAGACCAGCTGCGCTTGGCCCGCGACTGGAAAATGCTAGCTGACATTGGCCGGCAACTTGTGTTTCCTCCGGAGATCGCAACCACCACCCTAAGACCTGACATGGTGCTCTGGTCCCGTTCGCTCAAGAAGGTATTCATCATTGAGCTCACAGTACCCTAGGAGGACTCAGTAGATGAGGCTTATGAGCGAAAACATCTGCGCTATGCCGATCTAGCTGCCGAAGCACGGCATCATGGCTGGAACACAGAAGTCCGACCAGTGGAGGTGGGCTGCAGAGGTTTTGTGGCAACATCTACAACCAGACTGCTTAGAGACCTGGGAATTAAGGGCCAGAGCCAGCGTTCGGCAATCAAAGCTGTATCGGAGGCGGCAGAAGGCAGCAGTCAGTGGCTCTGGATGAAGAGGAAAGACCCCAGCTGGGCCCCAAAGTGAGAGGGCCAGGAGGTATGCAGTCAACAATGCTTGACTCAGGGAGGAGGACGCCCCTGCCATGCATAGTCCCATGGGATGTTGGCTACCAACAACAAGGCAACTCCTATGACTAATTGGGAATGGGACGCAAGCGTAGGATTGATCACCCTGTCGCTGGCCGCCTTTGGGGAGGGTGTATAGTATGAAAGGCCGAAACACCCTAGGAACCAAAGGTCACTACTGACGATGCGCTCCCCAAATTTCACCAGGCTCACTGTTCATGAACTCTTGGAAGTGCTTGCACAAAGGATAGTAACATCTCATCCTGTGTTCTTTGGAATCTGAATTCTGCAGGACTATGCATCTTATTTTCCATTAGATCTATGTCGTCACGAATCTTTATTCTGTCTCCTTGCATATATATATTACCCGTGCTATTTCCTGAATGGCATCTATCACTCTTTCGAAGTGTAGTGTCATAGGTCTCTTCTTCCTTCTTGTTGGAGGCTTGTGTGTGTGTGCGGGTGGCATGCGTCGCACACACTCAGTCAGAGACGGGGTAGTCGCAAGAGGCACCGTCCTCCCCTTTTATTGTTGTTGTGTTCATGCCACCAACTCCGGCTCCCTCTCTCACGACCATGCTGCCGCACGACCCGGCCCAGACATTGCACCGATGGCGTCGATCGAGACAGCAAACTACTGTCCGGCCGCGCAATGCCAAGTGAAGGCGGTAGCGACGACGAAGAGACGAGTCCACTCCCAGAACCGGCAGCCTGGAGCTCTCGCTCTCTGCTGCTTATATTCCCCTCAGCGCGGCTTGGCTCCGCCCTAGCCACGCCTCCCTTCTCGAACCCACCAGAGGGTTCTGGGGCTTCCCCACGAGGTCTGCCGTGACCCTTGCCCCAGTTCCTCCACCCTACCAGCACACACGCATATGTAGGACTCGTACTCGGCTGTCTTTCTGTTCTCTTTATTTTCCGCTTAAGAGTCCACCTCCGCCGCGCCACCGCTCCGCGTCTCTCCGTGCCCTCACTCCGCTCCGCGTCGCTCCGTGCCCTCACGTCTCTCCGCGTCTCTCTCTCGCCGCGTCTCCTCCGCGTCTCTCTCTCGCCGCGCCGCGTCTCCTCCGCGTCTCTCTCGCTAGGTCTGTCGACTCTACTGCTATTCTACACTGCATCCTTCAGATGCATGGCTACCCCTGTTCGCACACTGCGTTCTCGCTATCACTGTCTCTCTATCTCCACTCCGTCTGTCGCTGCTAACCCACTCTTTCTCTGCTCTACTACCGTCACCGCCTGCTCTGCGATTCCCCGGGCACCGTCGCTGCAGCTCCATCCAAGACGCCGACCAGAAGACCCCCTCTCGCTGTCGCGTTGTGGTTTATATCCCCATACCAATTAATCCCCATTAATTATCTCAACCCCCCGCTTATACTCGCCCCCTGCCCCCGGTCTCACGTGACCTTGTTTTTGCCGCCAGCGCGATGCCAGCTAATACCCAATTACCCTCTTAGCCAATCGCTGGCCTGTGTCCCCCCGGCTACCCGAACACCTGTCTCAACACTTAACGATCCCCTCACCTAATCCCACAACAACAACCCTGTCCTCACATACCCCCCACTGTACTCTGCTCGCTCGCATAGCAACAGTGGAAGAGAATATGTGGCGCGCTATAACTCAAGTCCTACACATATGTAGAGGTGATACGCGCTGGGGTTGGGATCGTGTGCCAGCGCGTATGATTGGCTGTGTATGTGGTGACGCGCGCTGACGGTGGAGGATCAGGGTCAGTGCGGGGTCGTGGGTTATGGGGGCTGATTGGCTGTGTGCCGGTGACGCGCTGAGAGGGAGTGATCGGGTGGCAGCGCGGTGTGATTGGTTGAGTAGTATTAACACGCGCTGGGGAAAACGGATCGTAGAGATAGCGCGTCGTCATTGGTTAACTAAGGAGCGATGCTCACGTCGACGTCCGCATCAGCTCCGTCTCCCGTGAGCAGGGCTATAAAAGGGATGCACACGGGCGTAAAGACAGTATGTAACCAGCGAAGACTGAAGACGGGATGAAGAGATAGAGCCCTGCGGTACCTAGTCCCGCTGTCCTAACGGGACCGGACTCTGTGTAACCCAGAGGCGAATGCATTGGGTGTAGCCATAGGCCTAGGGTCTACACGAGTCGAATGCATGTGTGTAGCCAGAGGCATAGGTCTACACGAGTAAGGAAGTGTGTGTAGCCAGATGCATAGGTCTACACGAGTTAAGTGAAGTGTGTTAGCCAGATATAGAGTCTACACGAGTTAAGAGAAGTGGTGTAGCCAGAGGTATAGAGTCTACACGAGTTAAGTGGAGTGTATAGTGAGAAGAATAGAGACCACACTTGTATTGTGACACGTCAAGATTTAATAAAAGTGTGTTACCCGTCAAGAGTTCCTGCCGTCATTTCCAATACTTCAACTGGCGTCAGAAGTGAAACGGTCTTCCAAGCATGGATACAAGGAAGACCCGTGGACCACGGAGTGACCGCGGGGACAACCTTGACGACTCGGGCCAGCTGCATCGGGGGGTGAGACGAAGAATTGCCCACGCTGCAGGATCCGCCGACGGCGCAGGACGAGCGACGGGGACCGATGCCGTGCTCCGCGAGGCGCACTCCCGTCTGGCGGAGCTGCTGCTCGCCGCCGCGTCCATCCTGGCGGAGATCAGCTCGTCGGAGGAGCGGGACGGCGGCGGACACTCTACAGGTCGCCCCGCAGATTCCCGCCAAAATGATTTGACGATTCCCGCCATTTCATCTGCGCCGACTTTTGCGGAACGGCCATCACCACGTGGCAGCGGTTCTCCAAGCGCGCCCGCTTACGTCACCAACGCGCGCTGCGGACCGCCATCAGACACCCGCCACTGGGCCGCCATCTTACACACCGACGGGGGCGTGAGAACCACGAGGCGGAGACGACTTCATCTTTCAACAACGCCTTCCCACATTGTCTACCTCAAGGCGGAAGGCGGGACTGGGGCCAATTTCAGCGCAGTTTTTGGCGCATCAGGAATGTCCGCCTGGTCCGACGCTACGCGCTGCGGGCACTGCGGGCACTGCCTGCCATGCTGGACGACAACGTGCTCGCGGCCTCACGTCCGCACGCAGTCGGACCGCTCCACGCTCAAGGATGCGCTGCTCTCATGGCAAAGGTCTACGGTCCTCCCTCGGCGTGTCGCCATCATTTTTATGCAAGCGGAAGGCGGCCACGGAGACCGTGCTTGCATATCGCACGCGTTGCTGGCTCTCGGCGACGCCGCGTTCCCTCGTATGGACGAGGAGGGCAAAGATGCGATGGTTTTGGAGCAACTGCTCAAGTTGGCGCAGGACCTGGGGGTCCCCATCAACATGGCCGACGAGATCGATATTTCTTCCTTGCGGGTCCCACAAGTATACAAGCGCACGAGGTCCTTCAACGTAAACAGGGGGTCGTCTGCAACGCTGCCGTGGCCTCAGCTCCGGGCCGGTAGTCACCGAACCCCAATCGTCAGCCCACGAGAGGAGGCGTTCACCGCGGGACGACCGGGGACTGGAGTCGGGGGGTCGTTCGCCTCTGCGATCGGCCCGCAAGCTGGAGCAACCGAGATCTCCGACGACCCTCATCACGTGTTATAACTGCGCCTCCGGGGCCACGTGGCGTCCGGTTGCCGCGCCCCACGTCAGCGCGCCATGGGACCTCGGCTGGACGACGAACAAGGCCCCAAGTCATCCCTACAAACCCCGGCAAGTCGCGGCACCTCACATGCTCGGCCCGCATACTCGACACGCATGGGCCGTCGCGTTGCGGCGGAGGAGAGCCGGTTAGGGTTCGGGGATTCAGTTCGGCGAGGGGGTTCGGCCGGGACCGGGGAGACATTAAATGGTCGGAGTTGGGGCACAGAATAGTGGCTGCCTCAGCGGTTCATCCGTCGTTACGGGATCTATTGATGGGGTCGAGGTCAGGTGTTAGTGGACACGGGGGCATCGGCGACTATTATATCGGACCTCATTTACAACATTCTCCCAGTACAATGTCGTCCGCTGCTTCCAGTGGATGTGCCATTTTACGCCGCTAATGGGGGATCGTTGGGCATTATCGGTCAGATTAGGGCGTCCATTTGCATTGGAGATATCAAATTGTCGGGACCCGTTTTCGTTTCGTCCTCCTTGGCGGTTCCTTGTCTATTGGGCACTGATTTTTTGGCAAAAATGCCCATAAAAATTCTCATTGATCAGCGTTGCATTGAACTACCATCGGGTCGCCGTATTTCCTTTTTGACGAGCCCTACTGAAATTCGGACGGCGTGCGCTACGATACAAGCGTTAGCAACACAGACCGTGCACGTGCCCCCGGGTTCACAAATGTTAATTCCCCTCCGGTTGCGGAAACCATGGGTGAGGAGACCTCGGATCAAGGCATGCTTTTGGGTCCTTCTAATAGGGCTGTTGGAGGTCTCGATTTGTCGGTGGCTCACACTTGGTTGGGGCTGACAGGGACCCGTTTGTGATGGTTTTGAACGCTGGGTCGCGGCCGGCCGTCATTCAGCAGGGCACCGTGCTAGCTCACGCGGCACGGGTCCCTGCCGAAGAGCGGCTGGTTGCGCGGGCTGATCCGAGCCCCACGCAAGACGTAAATCCGAAGGAGGACCTCGAATGGGTCGATTCGCTGTGCGCGGACTCTGACGATTTGTCAGCGGGACAGTTGGGTGCGCTGCGCGGGTTGCTGATAGAATTTCGGATGTGTTCAGTAAACATAAGTATGACATTGGGTGCACGGACCTGTTACGCCACCACATTGAAACGGGCGATGCGGCACCGATCAGGCTAAATCCCTTCCGACTGAGTCCTGCTGAGAAGGAACATGTTCAGTCGGCCGTTAACGATATGCTAGAAGCCGACATTATTTCGCCTTCTTCCAGTCCTTGGGGAGCACCTATTGTGCTCGTTAAAAAGCAGGATGGTTCCTTGCGATTTTGCGTAGATTTCCGCCGCCTGAATAAGATCTCTGTGGCCGACGCGTATCCACTCCCCAGGATGGACGAGTCCCTCGATGCATTGTCCGGTGCGCGATACTTTTCGACTCTTGATTTATTATCCGGATTCTGGCAGTTGCCACTCGACGAAGAGTCTAAACCTAAGACAGCATTTCGGACTCCAGGGGGCCTGTTTCAGTTTAACCGGTTACCCATGGGACTTCACTCCTCTCCTGCGACGTTTCAGCGCCTTATGGAGTTAGTTTTGTCGGGCTTGCAATGGGATACGTGCTTGATTTACCTTGACGATGTCATTGTTTTCAGTAAAACGTTTGAGGAACACCTCCAGCGATTGAGAGGGTGTTCTTGCGAATGCGATCGGCTAAGTTAAAGTTTAAACCGGCCAAATGCCACCTTCTTCGTAAATCCGTTAGATATTTGGGTCACATTGTCGACTCTTCGGGGATTTCTACCGATCCCGCGAAGACGGACTGTGTCAGTTCATGGCCGACGCCCACGTCAGTTTCGGACGTGCGCAGTTTCATCGGTTTTGCTTCTTATTATCGCCGATTCGTTGAGCACTTCGCCACCATTGCAAAACCCTTGCACGCTCTGACGGCGAAAGGAGTGAAGTTCCGATGGGGACCGGAGGAGGAGGCTGCATTTTGCTCCCTCCGGGACGCCTTGGTGGGTGCCCCACCCTTGCGCTATCCTGACTTTGCAAGTCCCTTCTTGCTAGACACGGATGCTAGCAACACGGGCATTGGGGGGGTGCTGTCCCAGGTCGTTGGGGGGTCGAACGGGTGGTCGCCTATGGTAGCAGGGTGTTGTCGCCGGCAGAGCAGCGCTACTGCGTCACCCATCGCGAGCTGCTTGCCATTGTTTTTTTCGTACAACAATTCAGACCATATCTCTATGGTCGTCACTTTACGGTCCGGACTGACCACGCGGCGCTCCAGTATTCATTGCGGGTCGCCCAGCCCTCGGGCCAATTGTCACGGTGGTTGGAAGTCCTCCAGGACTATCAGTTCACGACTACATACCGTAAGGGGTTGCGACACACAAATGCCGATGCTCTGTCGCGATTGTTGCCTTGTCACAAATGTGCGTGCTTATCGGGATCGGCGCGCTGTAAACCGCCAGTTACGGAAGGTATGGGGGCATTGGTTGCGACCGCGGGCACACCAATTGGGGATGTTCCCGCTACCTCGCTGCTCTCACTGTCGCTGATTGAGTGGGGCCGTCTCCAAATGGCGGACAGCTCCCTGCTAGCATTGCGCCGCAGGACGGGGGGTTCCGAAGGGGACCAGAAACGGACTGGCTCCTACGTACTTAAGCAAGGCCTGTTAATGAGATGGGACAGTTTGTCCCGGCGGCACGCGATTGTGGTGCCTTCTGCTGTGAGGGGAAAGTTGTCTTGGCCGCACACGAACGCCTCTTGCATTTGGGAGTAAACAAAACGCTTGCCCTGCTTCAGCGTGACTATTATTGGCCGGGGATGGGGAGTGACGTGGTGAATATTCTGAAGGGATGTGTTGAGTGCGCCAGACGGAAACCACCGCCCGTGGCAGCAAATCCACCGCTGCAATCTATTCAGGTCTCGCGCACTAACGAGCTCGTTGCGCTCGATATTCTGGGGCCTTTTCCAGTCACGCCTAGGGGTAATAAGTACCTGTTGGTGGGGGTCGAATATTTTACCCGGTGGCCTATGGCGTGGCCACTCGCCAACCAGTCGGCGGCGGCTGTGACGGACGCCTTTGTCCAGGGCTACGTCCTGGACAAGGGGGCTCCCGAACGCTTGCTGACCGACCAAGGGAAAATTTTTTCTAGTAAATTGCTGCAAGAGGTGTGCGACCTGTTGGGTACTAAGAAGGTGCGTACCTCCCCGTACCACCCGCAGACGGACGGGATGGTGGAGAGACTCCACAGGACATTGACTTCTATGCTGTGCCAGCAGGTGTGTGAGGCACATGTTGATTGGGACCTGCAGGTCCCTGGGGTCCTCGCCGCGTATAGAATGACCCCCCATGCAGCTACGGGATTTTCCCCGTTCTATCTGATGTACGGTCGGGAGGCCGACCCGCCCATGGAAACGCAGCTGGGCCTGCCCGCTCCACGAACTAATTCGAAATTGGCAGAGCATCTTAAATTTAATATTCACAAGCTGACGGAGGCAAGGGAGGCCGCACGGCTTAATTCGCGGGCTCGCCAAATTGCGAACGAGCGGTTGCGTGCACGGAAGATGTCCGTGCACAACTGGAACCAGGTGACAGGGCCTGGCTGCATTGCCCTCAGGCACCTTTAGCTACGTCGCCTAAATTGTTGAAGCCGTGGCGGGGACCCGTGGAGGTCGTGCGGGTTGCACGCCCCCAGTGCGTTCAGATAAAATGGGGAAAGCGCCGTTGGTACGTCCACCCCTCCCGACTGAAACCGTTCTCGCCTCCATATGGCCTCCCCTTGTGTCGTGAGGGCCGAGCATGTGACGTGACCGACGACCCTAAGGGGAAATGTCTCCGCCTGATCCGCTCCCAGGTGTCTCGGAACTGACATCTGCCGACCACCGGCGGCCGGATCTGCGCGGCGGGGCCGGTCCTTCCAGGCCCGATCCACGCCGTCTAGAGCTGCCGGAGCCACCGGACGGTCGTCAGCGTCCCGTCCCATACGACGGACCGGCCAGACGGACTCGCGCTAGGTCGCGCTACTTTTCATGACCTACCACGTGAGGAGTCGAGGCAGCCGGAGCGCCTCGTCACTGCGTTTAGTCACAGGGACATTTGGCGCGTTCGTTTTTTGGAGTTCGCTTTTATTGTGTTGTTCGTCGGGCTGTACATTGCTTCTTATTTAAGTGTTGCTGTTGTGTTGTTGTTGTTGTGTTACGGGGCACACTGGGGGGAGGGGTTTTTATTATTGCGTTGACGTTGGGTTGTGTTGTTGGTTAGCAGCCGGGCCGGCTGCGAGCTATGTGGGAGGGGGTGATGTAGAGGTGATACGCGCTGGGGTTGGGATCGTGTGCCAGCGCGTAGTGATTGGCTGTGTATGTGGTGACGCGCGCTGACGGTGGAGGATCAGGGGTCAGCGCGGGGTCGTGGGTTACGGGGGGCTGATTGGCTGTGTGCCGGTGACGCGCTGAAAGGGAGTGATCGGGTGGCAGCGCGGTGTGATTGGTTGAGTAGTATTAACACGCGCTGGGGAAAACGGATCGTAGAGATAGCGCGTCGTCATTGGTTAACTAAGGAGCGATGCTCACGTCGACGTCCGCATCAGCTCCGTCTCCCGTGAGCAGGGGCTATAAAAGGGGATGCACACGGGCGTAAAGACAGTATGTAACCAGCGAAGACTGAAGACGGGGATGAAGAGATAGAGCCCTGCGGTACCTAGTCCCGCTGTCCTAACGGGACCGGGACTCTGTGTAACCCAGAGGCGAATGCATTGGGTGTAGCCATAGGCCTAGGGTCTACACGAGTCGAATGCATGGTGTGTAGCCAGAGGCATAGGGTCTACACGAGTTAAGGGAAGTGTGTGTAGCCAGATGCATAGGGTCTACACGAGTTAAGTGAAGTGTGTGTAGCCAGAGGTATAGAGTCTACACGAGTTAAGAGAAGTGTGTGTAGCCAGAGGTATAGAGTCTACACGAGTTAAGTGGAGTGTATAGTGAGAAGAATAGAGACCACACGTTGTATTGTGACACGTCAAGATTTAATAAAAGTGTGTTACCCGTCAAGAAGTTCCTGCCGTCATTTCCAATACTTCACATATATGCTCAATGGCGTGTGTGCTAACGGCCCACCTACAGTTGCAGCTGCTGTACAAGAGTCAGCACTATGTCACTCTACTATTAGAGGTAAAGGGGATATAGCAACACCAGTTACGTCAACAGGAATACCAGCAAAAATATTAGCTGGAGGCTGATCTGCTCATTCAGTCTCTAAAATCCCTTTGAAAATAACTGCAACATTGACTTGCAATATAAAGCCAAACACGAAGCCACAAATATAGTTTAATAGAAACGAATTGTCTGGGATGAAGCACACACGTATGTCAGGCTGTTGATATATTATTGGATGATCGAACAGTAAAATGTAAATCATATGGAGGCACGTCCTACCAGTTACTTTACGTGGTTCACGGCCTCTTACTGTTGCAAGTTGTATAAAGAAGCATCGTTTCTGGGAGAATTACAGGTGCTGAAGCTGAAACAGAATTTGCGAGCTCTGGAAAGTGAAATGGAACTTGTGGAATAGCTCCTGGACGTTGTTGATGGAAAGACAGACGATACAGCAACATTACCCTCACACTGTTATCCAGAAAATCAAGATACATTTGCGCAACTATACGGTGACATTTACTTTTTACGATTACTCCCGAACAGCTTAAATGAAGCGCAATACTGCATGTTACAAACGCAGACTTTTTTGTATCTCAACAATGGAGCTGAGTGCTTTTCAAGTGCGTGGATACTATTGTGAGGTGATGATACTGCTGATCAATTTGCAATCCCGGAAGAATTGTTAAAGTCTTACTCCAACCGGAATGCCTCCTCATCAACTGAAACTTAAAGTAGGAGCCGTTATCATGCGCCTTAGAAACCTAATGTCATTGTGAGGACTACTTAATGGTACAAGACTTACTCTTACTCAAATACAAACTTACATAATCGAAGCAAAAATGATCGGTGGAGCAACCTCCGACAGGGTACTTATTCTATTAGATATTAATTTAACATTCAGTTTCATATGCTAACAATTCCCCATACGATTGGCTTTTTTATTTACAATCAATAAGTCACAATTTCCCATAAATATGCTAAATTCCTATTGATATGCAAATTCTTTTGTCAAAGCGCCCTTTCCCCCCTTCCAACCCAGCTTATATATATGCTCCAAGCACGTGTGCTGTTTCATTCAGACGCTGTCGCCTCGACAGACCTGGTTTTCACCTGAGGACGGCTGCTTGCGTTGTGGCCGAAACGTCGTGAGAATTATTTTATTATATTTTATTTGTATTATTTATTACTTCCCTTCAACGTGACTTTACCGAAAGAACCAAGAATATGAATTCCTGCAGTCACGAAAGCTTTAAATCGAAATGTGCTTTTCTGTTTTGGTAAATAATTTACATCCTACCAATACACTTCTGGCAAGGTTCCACAACATCGTGTTGATCATTGAGGCTAGTTGGCCATACTTAGTTGCGTGGGTCAGTGCAGGTTGGTGAAGGTAGAGTCAAGCACTGGTTCATATCTCAATCATTACGCAGCCCTCTAATCGTGTTTGAGGCTGGGGAGGGAGCCCAGCCTAGGCTGAGGCCAGGACACTCCAATAAGTTCAATGTGTTTATTTAATGTGGTAGTATCAGCAGCGTGGAAGGACGCGTCGCAAAACCTAGTTTTAACATATGGTAATTTTAGAGAGAACAGGAGGTACTTTATTGAGGTTGCGACTGGAAATTTGTAGAGTTAGGAGGTCCTTACATACTTGGCGGATTTGTTTATAAGGAATCTTAGGATGAAGACAGCCCAGTAGTGGTCTCTAAACAAATCCAGGGGGATAAATTGGAGGTGATACAGATGTTGCAATAATGTGTTGATATGGAGGCATCAAGGTCAAAGTGGGCAGCCAGGTGGTATAATGGAACAAGAGGCGAAGCAGTCGATGATTTCACAGGAGTCAAAGATGGGGAGGATGGCGGCTTGGACTATATGAAGATGGAGCCGAGGTGAGACAATGAGTTTATTTATATAGAAGATTTTGTTTATTAAACGATATGATCAAATTGAAGGGCAAGATAGCACCTAAATACCTAAAGTTATCGACCTGTTCAATGGGATGTGAGTCTAAAGACATAACGTGAAGGCAGGGAAAAATAGGTTTGGAGTAACCGGAAAACAATTTGGCTTTTGTCTTAACAGCATGGAATATTAATTTATATAATCCACTGCATGCCCCTTGCAGGATTCCATGGTCCAGACCAAGGCTCGCATCTCAGGCGAGTTCACCCGTATGAGGGTGATGCTGGATGAGGATGAGAGGGCAGCTCTGGATCGTGTGGACGTGAAGGGGCGCGAGCTGCTGTCCCGGATCGAGGAGAACATCGCTCATTACGAGCGCGAGATCAGCAAACTCCAGGCAGCAGCCACGCGCCTGCGCGCTCTGCAGGAGGAGAGGGACTCGCTCACGTTCCTGCAGGTAGAGCACTCACGGAGCCAGGGCGAGTGCCCCAGTTCACGTGTTCATTACGTTTGTAAACTTGGCAGATGCGTTGCAACACAAAACACAAGATAACGCCACTTCCATTGTCAAGACAGCATATAGCCCATGGGTTCTGAAAGTAAATGTAGAGTCAAGTTCACCAACTTGGATTTGTATATTGTAATAAAATATAAACTAGCGCTAAATTTCAAAATAAAAAAAAAACTATTAACACACAAATTCCTCGAGTTAATTGGTTAGTAATATATGCAGACATTGGCATTACAAATTGTAACCGCATCATCCTGTAATGAACATCAGATTGAGGCCACTTGACACTACATTTAAATTTTTCATTTTACCAAATGTATACCAACCATTAGTAATGCTGAACACGGAAGGGCTTTTAACATCAGGAAAGCCAGAAGCAGTTATTTTCAGCATTCACTGCTGATGAGTCTTTGAAAGTTGAAACAAATCCCGAGATTGCTTGCCTCAACAAATGTTCACCCTGCTAACACCACGCTCTGGTTGTAATTCACGCTCGCAGTGGATCATTATTTTGAATGTTGGTTCACAATCACTGCAACTCGATGTCAAGTGCCACGGACGCCTCTTGCCATGACATCGGTACCGAGTGGCAACAGTTTTAGAGGCCACACCTTACTGATGAGAATCATTGAGTCCTAATGCATCCATGGCTTTGTCTTGATTACAGCCAACAACACTAGGCCACGCGAATGTCTGAGTGCAGCCTCATCGCGTCTACCAATCACCATGTGGTTAACGTGGCTGGAGGTGAACTGACTCATGCCCCCTGTGTCTGACTCCTGCAGGTTCACCTGAAAGAGACAAACCGGTATGGACTATGAACTTGCACAGATTAACACACGGGATGACGCCTTGTGTGGAACATGGGCTGAGTAATGATGATGATGTGTGATGATGATGTGTGATGATGCTGTGTAAGACGAGGGTTGTGTGATGTGTGCTGTGATGCTGTGCGCGATGTTGCCGTTNGTGATGCCGTGTGTGATAATGCCATGTGTGATGATGGCGGGTGATGATGTTGTGTGTGATGTGTAGTATGATACTGTGTATGCTGATGCTGTGCGTGATTATGCTGTGTAAGACACGGGCTGTGTGTGTCACTGCTGGTTTTTGTCTCACAGGAGAGACGCTCAGAAGGAAGATCCACCCTCATCTCCCAGAAAAAAGACATCGCCACGATCAGCGCCCTGCAGGGAGCTGTGTCAACCTGCTGGCATTCATGTGTGAGTTCCACGGACTCTTACCACCTGTGCGTGTGTGTTATTGTGCGTGTAATTGTGTCTTGTGTGTATTTGCGGAGCGGTGGCATAGTGGTTACCATGCTACAATATGAACCTGGCGACACAAATTCGATTCCCGTTCACAGCCAACACCAGTGACAATTTTCTGAACCGGTCATGAGCCTCCCCTAGGTCGACTCAGCCTCAAATGACTACCTGGTGTAGTGTGTAAAAACTGCCACTAGGGAGACAAAGGCGGCCTTACGTGGTGCTGGCCACCCACCCCCTCATGTTCCATACCGGCCTTGAAGTGCCACTCGCTAACAATTCTTGCCCCTACATCCTGTTTGGGCTATACGGGGGTCTTGTAATTGTGTCTGTATGCGTATGTGTAGATGAGCGAGAGTGAGTACGGATGTGCAATAATGATGGGATGCTCTGTGCACTGAGCTACAAACATGGTCACCTACACGTGACTCACGGCCATGGCTATCATCAATGGTGAGTGGATTCAGAACCAATTCTGAGCCTCTCCCAGATGAACCCTTGGCTTAAACGAGTACTGGGTACGTTCTGTAAGCATCAGCACTCGGACACAAAGGCAGCCTGCAGAATTCATATGGTGAAATGGCTTTTATAACTACATCAATATACATTTAAATAATGTTGTGGCTTGGCTCTCCAACACACCGGCGTGCTGTACTAGTGACGAATTGGCATGTTCTGTTTACATGACAACCCTTACTAGTTGTCTGTGTCGGGTGGTGGCAGGTTTAACGACAGATTTATATATTTACGCGATCTAACCCCAAAAATACCTCTTATGGATTATATAAACTTAGGGTTGATTGGTAATGCCCAAGGATCATACATCCAGACTAAGACACGTTGAAGATGTTTAGGCTTCATGTCAACAGCCTGATGCTCAGAGAGTCAAACTAAGGCATTTTTAGTATTCTTAGGTTCCCCAGTTAATGGCTGAGGCTCACAGAGCGAGACTAAGGCATAATCTTGGTCGACCTGTCTATCACTACACTGCACGTGCAAACATCAACATTACGACTGTAATGTATTCATTAGCACACACATACACGAGTGTACATCACTACACTAGCATACACTATCACACACACACGAGTGTACATCACTACACTAGCACACACTATCACACGAGTGTACATCACTACATTTTAGATTTGAAGCTTTCGTGACTGCAAGGATTCATATTCTTGGGTTTTTTCGGTAAAGTCACGTAGGTAAAAAAATTTAAATTAATAAAAGTAAAATAAAAATAAAAATGACGACGTTTCGGAGGCAACACAAGCTTCCGTTTTCAGGTGGAACCGTCACAGCCACGACAGCTGTATCAAGTAAATGAGAGATTACAAGAGCTACCACTCCGTATATATAATGGTTGAAGAAGGGAAGGCCCAAGTACGGCACCCTTTTTATTAATATGGAAAGGTGAGGCTTAAGACTAAGAATAGACTGCATAACAAAAGACTGAGCCTTTGTTATGGAGAGGTGCGGTTTGTGACTACGCCTAGCCTACATAACAAAAGTGTAAAAAAAAAAAACTAAACCTGGTAAAACAAACTGACTGTCTATCAATAACCTGTAATAGTTGTCTGTCAAATAAGATGGTCCAAATAAGTGTAGTTAAATCTTTTTTGCATGGTTAATCACATCTTTCCAATGATTATCAGTTTGTAACCATCATCACGGTTGAAATTATGTCTGTGTTTGTATATTTGTATGGCTTCGTGTACAAACCTTTGATGGTAGCCAGGAGGTTTGCAGAGCACCTTGGTCTCGGAAAAGACAATTTATTTTCCTTGTAGCCAGGAGGTTTGCAGAGCACCTTGGTCTCGGAAAAGACAATTTCTTTTCCGAGACCAAGGTGCTCTGCAAACCTCCATCAAAGGTTTGTACACGAAGCCATACAAATATACAAACACAGACATAATTTTAACCGTGATGATGGTTACAAACTGAGTAATCATTGGAAAGATGTGATTAACCATGCAAAAAAGATTTAACTACACTTATTTGGACCATCTTATTTGACAGACAACTATTACAGGTTATTGATAGACAGCCAGTTTTGTTTTACCAGGTTTAGTTTTTCTTTTTCACACTTTTGTTATGTAGGCTAAGGCGTAGTCACAAACCGCACCTCTCCATAACAAAGGCTCAGTCTTTTGTTATGCAGTCTATTCTTAGTCTTAAGCCTCACCTTACCATATTAAAAANGGGTGCCGTACTTGGGCCTTCCCTCTTCAACCATTATAAATACGGAGTGGTAGCTCTTGTAATCTCTCATTTACTTGATACAGCTGTCGTGGCTGTGACGGTTCCACCTGAAGACGGAAGCTTGTGTTGCCTCCGAAACGTCGTGATTTTTATTTTATTTTACTTTTATTAATTTTTAAATTTTTTTACCTACGTGACTTTACCGAAAAAACCTAAGAATACATCACTACACTATCACACACACGAGTGTACATCACTACACTATCACACACACGAGTGTACATCACTACACTATCACACACACACACACGAGTGTACATCACTACACTATCACACACACACGAGTGTACATCACTACACTATCACATACACACGAGTGTACATCACTACACTATCACACACACACGCGAGTGTACATCACTACACTCACACACACGAGTGTACATCACTACACTCAAACACACGAGTGTACATCACTACACTATCACACACACACGCGAGTGTACATCACTACACCATCACACACACACACGAGTGTACATCACTACACTATCACACACACAAGTGTACATCACTACACTATCACACACACACGAGTGTACATCACTACACTATCACAAACACACGAGTGTACATCACTACACTATCACACACACACNGTGTACATCACTATAACTATCACACACATACAGTGTACATGACTACACTATCACACACACACAAGTGTACATCACTACACTATCACACACACGAATGTACATCACTACACTATCACACACACGAATGTACATCACTACACTATCACACACACACGAGTGTGCATCACAACACTATCACACACACACGAGTGTACATCACTACACTATCACACACACACACGAGTGTACATCACTACACTATCACACACATACACACGAGTGTACATCACTACACTATCACACACATACACACGAGTGTACATCACTACACTATCACACACACACACNAGTGTACATCACTACACTATCACACACACACGAGTGTACATCACTACACTATCACACACACACACGAGTGTACATCACTACACTATCTCACACACACACACGAGTGTACATCACTGCACTATCACACACACACACGAGTGTACATCACTACACTATCACACACACACGAGTTTACATCACTACACTATCACACACACACGAGTGTACATCACTACACTATCACACACACACGAATGTACATCACTACACTATCACACACACACACANGAGTGTACATCACTACACTATCACACACACACACGAGTGTACATCACTACACTATCACACACGAGTGTACATCACTACACTATCACACACACAGTGTACATCACTACACTATCACACACACAGTGTACATCACTACACTATCACACACACACGAATGTACATCACTACACTATCACACACACACAAATGTACATCACTACACTATCACACACACACGAATGTACATCACTACACTATCACACACACACGAGTGTGCATCACAACACTATCACACACACACACATGAGTGTACATCACAACACTATCACACACACACACGAGTGTACATCACTACACTATCACACACACGAGTGTACATCACTACACTATCACACACATACACACGAGTGTACATCACTACACTATCACACACACACACGAGTGTACATCACTACACTATCACACACACACACGAGTGTACATCACTACACTATCACACACACGAGTGTACATCACTAAACTATCACACACACACACACGAGTGTACATCACTACACTATCACACACACACGAGTGTACATCACTACACTATCACACACACACACACACACGAGTGTACATCACTACACTATCTCACACACACACACGAGTGTACATCACTACACTATCACACACACACGAGTGTACATCACTACACTATCACACACGCACGAGTGTACATCACTACACTATCACACACACACACACGAGTGTACATCACTACACTATCACACACACACAGAGTGTACGTCACCACACTAACACACACGAGTGTACATCACTACACTATCACACACACACACGGGTGTACATCACTCCACTATTGCACACACACACGAGTGTACATCACTACACTATCTCACACACACACGAGTGTACATCACTACACTATCACACACATACACACGAGTGTACATCACTACACTAACACACACACACACACANGAGTGTACATCACTACACTATCACACACACACACAGTGTACATCACTACACTATCAAACACACACACGAGTGTACATCACTACACCATCACACACACACACGAGTGTACATCACTGCACCATCACACACACACACAGTGTACATCACTACACTATCACACACACACACGAGTGTACATCACTACACTATTACACACACACACGAGTGTACATCACTGCACTAACACACACACACGAGTGTACATCACTACACTATTACACACACGAGTGTACATCACTACACTATCACACACACACACGAATGTACATCACTACACTATCACACACACACACACANGAGTGTACATCACTGCACTATGACACAGACACGAGTGTACATCACTACACTATCACACACACACACGAGTGTACATCACTACACTATCACACACACACACGAGTGTACATCACTACACTATCACACACACGAGTGTACATCACTAAACTATCACACACACACACANGAGTGTACATCACTACACTATCACACACACACGAGTGTACATCACTACACTATCACACACACACACACACANGAGTGTACATCACTACACTATCACACACACACACACGAGTGTACATCACTACACTATCTCACACACACACACGAGTGTACATCACTACACTATCACACACGCACGAGTGTACATCACTACACTATCACACACACACACGAGTGTACATCACTACACTATCACACACACACAGAGTGTACGTCACCACACTAACACACACGAGTGTACATCACTACACTATCACACACACACACGGGTGTACATCACTCCACTATTGCACACACACACACGAGTGTACATCACTACACTATCTCACACACACACGAGTGTACATCACTACACTATCACACACACGAGCGCACATCACTACACTATCACACACATACACACGAGTGTACATCACTACACTATCACACACATACACACGAGTGTACATCACTACACTAACACACACACACACACGAGTGTACATCACTACACTATCACACACACACACAGTGTACATCACTACACTATCAAACACACACACGAGTGTACATCACTACACCATCACACACACACACACGAGTGTACATCACTGCACCATCACACACACACACAGTGTACATCACTACACTATTACACACACACACGAGTGTACATCACTGCA
This sequence comes from Lethenteron camtschaticum, assembly GCA_018977245.1. NCBI lineage: Eukaryota > Metazoa > Chordata > Hyperoartia > Petromyzontiformes > Petromyzontidae > Lethenteron > Lethenteron camtschaticum. Next base: position 625,631 of record MU249625.1, on the reverse strand, counting down.
CTAACACACACACANGAGTGTACATCACTACACTATTACACACACGAGTGTACATCACTACACTATCACACACACACANGAATGTACATCACTACACTATCACACACACACACACACACACGAGTGTACATCACTGCACTATGACACAGACACGAGTGTACATCACTACACTATCACGCACACACGAGTGTACATCACTACACTCACATACACACACGAGTGTACATCACTACACTATCACCCACATGAGTGTACATCACTACACTATCACACACACACACANGAGTGTACATCACTACACTATTACACACACGAGTGTACATCACTACACTATCACACACACACACGAGTGTACATCACTACACTATCACCCACATGAGTGTACATCACTACACTATCACACACACACACACACGAGTGTACATCACTACACTATTAAACACACGAGTGTACATCACTACACTATCACACACACACACGAATGTACATCACTACACTATCACACACACACGAGTGTACATCACTGCACTATGACACAGACACGAGTGTACATCACTACACTATCACACACACACGAGTGTACATCACTACACTATCACACACACGACACGAATGTACATCACTACACTATCACACACACGACACGAATGTACATCACTACACTATCACACACACAAACGAGTGTGCATCACTACACTATCACACACACACGAGTGTACATCACTACACTATCACACACACACACGAGTGTACATCACTACACTATCACACACACGAGTGTACATCACTAAACTATCACACACACACACGAGTGTACATCACTACACTATCACACACACACGAGTGTACATCACTACACTAACACACACACACGAGTGTACATCACTACACTAACACACCCACGAGGGTACATCACTACACTATCACACACACACGAGTGTACATCACTACACTAACACACACACACACGAGTGTACATCACTACACTAACACACACACACANGAGTGTACATCACTACACTATCACACACACACGAGTATACATCACTACACTATCACACACACANGAGTGTACATCACTACATTATCACACACACGAGTGTACATCACTACACTATCACACACACGCGAGTGGCCATCACTACACTATCACACACACACGAGTGTACATCACTACAATATCACACACATGAGTGTACATCACTACACTATCACACACACACACGAGTGTACATCACTACACTATCACACACACACACGAGTGTACATCACTACACTAACACACACGAGTGTACATCACTACACCATCACACACACACACGAGTGTACATCACTACACTATCACACACACGAGTGTACATCACTACACTATCACACACACACACACGAGTGTACATCACTACACTATCACACACACGAGTGTACATCACTACACTATCACACACACACGAGTGTACATCACTACACTATCACACACACACACGAGTGTACATCACTACACTATCACACACGTGTACATCACTACACTATCACACACACACGAGTGTACATCACTACACTATTACACACACGAGTGTACATCACTACACTATCACACACACACGAATGTACATCACTACACTATCACACACACACACACACGAGTGTACATCACTACACTATTACACACACGAGTGTACATCACTACACTATCACACACACACANGAATGTACATCACTACACTCACACACACACGAGTGTACATCACTGCACTATGACACAGACACGAGTGTACATCACTACACTATCACACACACACGAGTGTACATCACTACACTCACATACACACACGAGTGTACATCACTACACTATCACCCACATGAGTGTACATCACTACACTATCACACACACACACGAGTGTACATCACTACACTATCACACACACGAGTGTACATCACTACACTATCACACACACACGACACGATGTACATCACTACACTATCACACACACAAACGAGTGTGCATCACTACACTATCACACACACGAGTGTACATCACTACACTATCACACACACACGAGTGTACATCACTACACTATCACACACACGAGTGTACATCACTAAACTATCACACACACACACGAGTGTACATCACTACACTATCACACACACACGAGTGTACATCACTACACTAACACACACACACGAGTGTACATCACTACACTAACACACCCACGAGGGTACATCACTACACTATCACACACACGAGTGTACATCACTACACTATCACACACACACACGAGTGTACATCACACACTATCACACACACACGAGTGTACATCACTACACTAACACACACACACGAGTGTACATCACTACACTAACACACCACGAGGGTACATCACTACACTATCACACACACGAGTGTACATCACTACACTAACACACACAAACACGAGTGTACATCACTACACTAACACACACACACACGAGTGTACATCACTACACTAACACACACACACACACGAGTGTACATCACTACACTATCACACACACACACGAGTGTACATCACTACACTATCACACACACACACGAGTGTACATCACTACACTAACACACACGAGTGTACATCACTACACATCACACACACACACGAGTGTACATCACTACACTATCACACACACGAGTGTACATCACTACACTATCACACACACGAGTGTACATCACTACACTATCACACACACACACGAGTGTACATCACTACACTATCACACACACGAGTGTACATCACTACACTATCACACACACACACGAGTGTACATCACTACACTATCACACACGTGTACATCACTACACTATCACACACACGAGTGTACATCACTACACTAACACACACAGAGTGTACATCACTACACTATCACACACACACACGAGTGTACATCACTACACTATCACACACACACACGAGTGTACATCACTACACTATCACACACACACGAGTGTACATCACTACACTATCACACACACACACGAGTGTACATCACTACACTATCACACACACACACGAGTGTACATCACTACACTATCACACACACACGAGTGTACATCACTACACTATCACACACACACGAGTGTACATCACTACACTATCACACACACACGAGTGTACATCACTACACTATCACACACACACACGAGTGTACATCACTACACTATCACACCCACCTCGTGTGTCGTGCCGGCCTTCACAGGTGCTCACCAACACCACTTGCCCCTACAGCCTGTGAAAGGTGACACACAGAGACGCTGCGGCGGTGTTGATATCCACGCTGCTGCTGCTGTGATCCACTGCCTCCCACGGTCACTACCGCACAGTGGGGCTGAACGATGAATCGATTTCAAATCGAAGTCGCAATTTGAAACAATGCGATTAGCAAATCGCAAAAGCTGCGATTTTGAAAAGTGTTTATTTTTTATTTTTAGAACTTTATTGATTGAACTTAACAATTAATTCTAGATTTGAAGCTTTCGTGACTGCGAGGATTCATACATTTAGGTTGTTTCGGTAAAGTCACGTAGGTAAAAATAAATAAATAATAAAAATAATAAATGAAAATAACTCAATTAAATCACGACGTTTCGTAGGCAACACAAGTCTCCGTCTTCACGTGGGACCGTCACAGCTAGATTTACTGTATCACTTTATTTTATTATTATTATTTTACCTACGTGACTTTACCGAAAAANCTTAACAATTGCTCTATGTTTGATCGTTCTATTTCAATTAAAACATTTTAACAAATACATGTTGGAAGCAATTAATATCTTTTATGTTTTCAGCCTTGCAATAGAATATATAGAGCAGTTCACATTTTGATGGTAGCATCACATGTTTTACATCTATTACACAGTGAATATTGAACTGAAGCTCGACTTTAAAAAAAAATAACCCGTAACAACAAAGTTTTTCACTATAAATCCTTTATATGCGTGGCATCGGTTTTATTTTATTATTCATTTCTGTTTTTCTTGAGTAAGAGTTTCATTTTATCACATTGGTATTTTAAATTAAATATATGGAAAGTCGTATATAAGGATTATAAGGTTTTCAGTTTTGTATGATTGTTTATATTGTACATTTTGTTTTTTCTTGAATAATTTTCTGTGTTTAGGAAAAATATATGATTGTGTTAGTGAAATTTTATTTTCCTAAAAAGTGGAAAATTTTGGAAAAAAAATTCTCACGAAAATAAATTGTCACGCACAACGAGTCTGTGTGCAAAATGTCAGCTCGATTGGATCACGGGAAGTGGGTTAAAAAACGACCGAAAGATTTGCACGGTCGTAAGCGCACAAGCAAGCAAGCAAGTGAACTTAATATAAAGGATTTAAAAATGTAGATGGCGGGGCAGACAAACGCACCGCTGTACTGTACTTCTGTGCTCTCGCCAGCTGCGCCGCCTGCCTTCACCAACGCGCGGTGACCGGCGTGGTGAAGTATGGTCAAATATCCCCCGCGATCCGCACGGCGTAGGGAGGCCCTCATCCAGCAGTGGATTGACAAAGTGCCCGTTACATGTCATCACACCGATAGCTACGCATTACAACGTTGTATAACAATGCTCATTATGAATTGCTCTATTGTAGTGTACGTGCGTGTTAGTGCACGAGTGCTGTTGTTATAGTGGTGCTGTTGTTACACGGCGACTGTGATTATCGTTACTGCAGACGGACGCTCACCGACTCTGGACCCAAACTCGGCCGACAACAACCTCCAGATTTCCTCTGACCTCAGGACGGTGACGTGGACCGCTGTCTCCCAGGGTCGCCCCGATCACCCACACCGCTTTAATGGCTTGTTCCAAGCCCTGTGCTCCGAGAGCTTCTCGTCTGGTCAGCACTACTGGGAGGTTGACGTGGGGGGTGCGGCGGGGGGCTGTGAGGTTGGAGTCGCGTACGGGACGATCGCACGGAAAGGGAGTGGTAAAGAGTGCAGCCTGGGAAGGAACGACTCATCCTGGGTTTTATATAAAGACAACAACAGCTGCTACGTGATTCATGGTGGTGTAGAGACCTCAGTGCCGGTGAGGGATCCTCCCCGGAGAGTCGGGTGTCACCTGCACTGGGAGGCGGGGCTGCTGTCGTTTTACCGCGCCGACTCCATGGAGCTGCTGCACTCCGTCCACCACTCGTTTAGTCAACCGCTCTACCCGCACTGTATGTGTATGGTGATGTTGGTGACTCAGTGAGGATTCTGGATCTGAGTCGTGCGTCCTGAGAGCACGGAGTGTGAACAGCGCAGAGAAACGGGCGCAACGCACAGACTCACGCACACAAAGACACAGATCCCCCGTGTAGCCTTAACATGCTGTAGGGGGAAGGGCTGGTACAGAGCACCTATGAAGGCCAGCACGGCACACAGGAGGTTGGGGGCCAACACCATGCCCGGCCGCCTTTGTCTTCCCAGTGTTGACGTTTACACACCGCACCAGTGAATCATGTGAGGCTGAGTCGACCTAGGGGATGCCCATGACCGGTTTACAAACACCATTGATAACGATTATTTGAATCGGTCTTGGGTCTCGCCTAGGTCGGCTCAGCCTCAAATGGGAACCTGCTGCGGTGTGTAAACATCGCCACTGGGGAGACAAAGGCGGGTCAGGCGTGGTGCTGGCCACTAACCCTCTCTCTCTTGTGCTGTGGCGGCCTTCATAGGTGGTGGTTAACAGCACTTGCCCCAACAGTATTTTAAGGCTACATGGAGGATTTTTGTCTTTAGTGTATAGAGAGCCATGTGTGTAGTGTGGGGTGGAGTGGTGGTGCAGTGGTTAGCGCACTGGTGGGGGAGGGCGCGGGGAGCCAAGCTTCTCTTTGACGTCATCGTCCTCGCACCGCGCGCCGCGTGGCGCTCAACGCCGAGAGGGCGGAGCTCCACCGCGGGCGTGCTGGGAACACGCGTCACGTGACGCTACGGAGTGGCGCGCGCCGTCCCCCTCGTGGTCACTCGCTCGTTGGGCGATAAACCCGCGGTGGGAATGGGATGGCATCACTCGGGGGGACTACTCGTGGTGTGTGCTGAGCGTCGCTGGGATAAAGCATTTTTGTTTTAACCAGGGGTCGAATGACCCCCTCCTCCCCCCCCACCCAAACTAGTTTTATTTTACAGGGCATAGAGAGAGAGAAGCCATTTTAATACCTAGTAGTAGTAGGAGGTTTTTTGCCACCAATATTATTCGTAAAGGTTTGTTTTGATTAATATTTTCATTATCTGCTGTCAGACTTTTGGACCTGAAGCCACAACCTTCGATTTATGGGATAACGCTTCTGCTGACAACAATGGAAACTGTGTTTTGACTTTGAAGTG